>VMDR010003687.1:0-45516 GCA_007922815.1 Macrotus californicus
AAAGATTTATTTATTTTTAGAGAGAGGGGAAGGGAGGAAGAGAAGGAGGGAAACATCAATGTGTGGTTGCCTCTCATGAGCCCCCTACTGGGGACCTGGCCCACAACCCAGGCATGTGCCCTTGACTGGGAATTGAACCAGCGACCCTTTGGTTCACAGCCCACACTCAGTCCACTGAGCTACACCAGCCAGGGCTCTGTCTGGCTTATTTAATCACAGTATGATAATTATGGAATTATAATGACATGTTACCACTTCTCAATTCACAAGAAATGAAGCTTCAGGTTTCCTCAAACTATGTTTATATCCTTTGCTTTATTGAATCTTCGTAACACACCCAAGAATTAAAAAAACATCACACTAAGACAAAAAATACTTAAAGTCAACATAGGCTTTTGGGGCCAAATATCCCATTAGGTTATGATCTTTGCAATTGGGTATGTAATATGCTGCCTATGACACTCAGAAAACAACAGAGGTGGCAGCCCATTTGTCCCATGAACAGGGACACCTGAGCGATACATGGGGGAGAAGCTCCTACATGGTTGTTGTGCTCCAAGAACCTCCCATGGGAAGGCGGTGGCTTCTCATCCTTGAGTCACCACCACCACTTATCTTCAAGGTCATTCAAATCCCACTTGCACAGGATCCCCAGAACACGCCCCTTCGCCTGCAATTCCTGCAACTTCCCTTTTACTAGATTGTATAAGTCTTTTTCCAGCCTGCAAAAAAAAAATAGAGTAGAAAATTAGAAGAGATGATTGACTATATTTCTTCTTAACCTTCTCCCAAGGATATGTTTATTGATTTTAGAGAAAGAAAGGGGAAGGGAGGGGGAGAGAGAGAGAGAGAGAGACATTGATCAGTTGCCTCCCGTATATGCCGTGACTGGGGATCAAACCTATAACCTTTTGGTGTACAGGGTGATGCTCCAACCCACTGAGCAACTCAGCCGGGACATGGCTACACACCACTCCCACCATTACTACACACTCTGTTAGCCATCACTGCCCTAGGATACTGAATTCAGGGTCAACCTGCTGTCTGCCTTAGCTATTAGCCAACCTATCCCCACTTCTCAGCAGGTGCTGTAAAAGTCAGTGGGGATTACCCAAGTTTCTGTAGTTTGCACGTTGATTTTTTCAAGGACTTCCACAGCTTGTTGATGCCTGCAGTTCCCAAGTCATTTCCTAAGAGGTTCAGGTTAACCAGGCTTGTACTGCTTCCAAGAACCGAGGAGAGATGCTGGCAGCAAGCAGAAGTCAGACTGCATTTCTCCAGCCTGGGGTGGGTGGGAAGGAAGTGTTAAAAGATGGTCCTCCAAAATTGAGAAATTGGAAATAAAAGTGATACAAAGTGCAGGGGGGGGAATGCTACTAGAACAGACTGGCTAGCAGCACACATCATGCATTTTCCAAATGCCTGTACATAAATCGTTTTAACCCACACACCAACCCTATGAAGGTAAGTAACACCTTAAACCTCACTTGACAGACAAATATATATCACCTGCCCAAACATGAGAGACACAATTTTAGTATAAAGTACATGTGAGTTTACATTTTTTAAGATTTTATTTACTTATTTTTAGAGAGGGGAAGAGAAGGAGAGAGGAATAGAAATATCAATGTGTGGTTGCCCTTGAGTGCCCCCTACTGGGAACCGGGCGTGCAACTCAGACATGTGCCCTGACTGGGAATCGAACTGGAGACCCTTTGGTTCATAGGCCCACACTCAATCCACTGAGCCACATCAGCCAGGGCATTATTTCTAAATTCTACAACACAATATCTGGACATAGGGTTGGCTAGCTGCTGGGAACACAAGGTGAAAGGAAATGTGTCCTCTGTCAGCTTAAGGCAGCAGGAATTTCCATGTGAGTCAACAAAGAAAGGCGACATGAGACTGTACGTGTAAAAATTTAATGAGTAAAATGCCAAGGGTGGAAGAGGTTGGGGAAGACCCAGAGAATGCTTCAAGGTGAAGGTACCATTTGATAGGTAGGAATAGCATGATATGATGAAAACATGGGACCTGGCTGGGTAGCTCAGTGGGTTAGAGCATCGTCCTGATGCCCCAAGGTCATGGGTTTGATCCCCAGTCATGGCACATCCACGAATCAACCAATGAATGCATCAATAAGTGGAACAACAAAGTAATGTTTCTCTCTCTCTCTTTCTAAAAAAGGAATCAGTAAAAAACAAAAATTTTTCTTCCTGTTCGAGATTGAAGATTCACAGGGTAGACTCATGTCCCCTCCCCCAGCACCTTCTATCCAATACTGATGGAAAGAAAGGATATCTACAAGCAAAGAAATTTTTAAAAGGCAAATGTTGTCCTTCATGTGTCTCACCCTTGTGCCCCCACATAACCAGATTGTACCTGTCCCCACCCAAGGGTGAGAGGGGGATTCCCTACAAAACATCGCTGACTCACCCAAGAGTGCTCAGTACGCAACTCGAGCATTTCAGAACCTCACACAGCCGCCTCCCTCCATCATCCTGAACACAGTTTCTCCCGATGTCCAGCACCTTCAGGTTCTGATTGTGCTCCAGGGCATCTGCCAGCTCCCGACAGCCCTCCACCGTGAAAGAGCACTCCGACAAACTGCGGGATGAAAATGTACAACAGGGGGAAATCATCCCGCAGTCTCGGGCTTTATCAGCTCCAGCCCCTCCCCCTCACCTTCTTCCAGGGAGAAGAAAGATGCCAGAGATGACTTCTCATCCTGGCCCTGCAGCTGGTCCTCCATCCGTGCATGTGTGTGTGAGTGTGTGACAGACAGAGTCATTAATGGGAGAGAGAAGGAGGAAGTGGGAAGAGAGAGAAAGGAGGAGGGAGGGAAGAAGGGAGAGAAGGAGGGGAACAGAGAGACGGACACTGATGTGAGAGAGAGGAAGGGGATGTGGAGAGAGAGGGGTCTGTGGAAGGGCTCTGACATGGACATGTTTCAGCCTCTGAGCTCAACAGTTGAGCTGAAAAAAACCCACCAAAATTTCATGTACAATCAGGTATTGCACCGAAATGAGTTCAAGATGCAGAACCCAGGTAAATATTTAGAGAGAGAATGAGAGGAGGGGAGGGTTGAGAGGAAGACAGGGGAGAGGGGATAGATGGAGAGGAAAGAGATAGAGACAGAAGAAAGACAAAGAGGAGAGAGGGAAGAGACAGAGGTATAGAGACAAGAGACACAGAGAGGAAAAAGAGGCAGAGAAACAGAGAAGAGACAGAGACAGAGAGAGAAGAGAGAGACAGAGAAGACAGGAGACAGATAGGAAAGAGACATAGATAGAGAGATAGACAAAGAGACAGACAGGAGACAGAGAGGAGAAAGAGACAGAAAGACAGGTGGAGGGAGACAGGGAGCAGAGAAGTGAGAGTGGAAGTGATACCTTAAGGTGGAAGAAGGCAAACAAAATCCTCCCGCCCTATAGGAAGAGTCTGACGACATGAAAACATGCACACGCTTAAAACCGTCAAGGGCCAAGTCTAAGAAAACGGCCAACTAGATAAACAGCTGCACAAATCAGACGCAAGATGGCTAGATTTCCGTGGTGAGTAATGCCCACAAGTCAGTAGGAAAAAAAAAAAAGCCTCAACTGGAAAAAAAAATAGTCCTCAGGTTTTATCAAGAGGTTTTTCATCTGGACGTTCACACAGGTGCTTTTGAACATTCCAACACAGCTCAACTCCATCCTTATTCGGAGATACAAATATACAAAAACTTGAATTTACAAATAAGGGGTACAATGCCCTAAGGCTGACCTCAAAATAATCTTGGGGGTGGGGGGAAAGTGTGGGTGAGTGTTTAGGGGAAAGAAATTGGCTGTGAACCCGTAATTGTTGAAGTTGGATAATGGAGTAGATTACACAGGTTTCTTTTTACTGCCTAAATTTCGCTATTTCCATGGAAAAATAAAATAGAGGTAGAACTACCATTTTTCTACCTCTCAAGCTAAAGAACTCAAAGAAGTTTAGGAACAGGGTATGTGAAGATATGGATAATAGATGCCCTTGGCTGGTAGCGATGTTAGTGGAGGATGATGGGCATTGTGGTTGGCCCTTAACAGTTGCCCTGTTTTCCCCACACAGGTACCACAATGCACCCCCCCCACTGTCTACCAAACCTAACGCTCCTCTGTGCCAAGAGTCATGTCTGCACCTAGAACAGGCTGCCACCCAGAAATCCAGTGAGCATGGGGCCACCTGCTGATGGACAGGGCGGCGTGACACTCACTCCAGGCTCTGCAGGGCGCAGTCCGGCCGACGCAGTGCCTTGCACAGGAACCTCACCCCTTCATCACCCAGCTGGTTCTTCCTCAGGTTCAGGTGAGTCAAACTCTTGTTCTGTAGAAGAGCGTCAGACAGGTACCTGCAACTGGGCGCACCGAGCTGGCAGAAGCAGAGCCTGTGGGTCAAGAGTCCCAGGGAGAGAGCAGCTCAGAAATGCAGACCACCCCAAGGACCATGGGCACAGACGACCTCCGTGTTCACTGTGCTGCATCCCTTGCCCCCAACTGAGGATTCACTGAGTATGCACTGACTTCTGGCAACAAGCACAGCAAGAATGTACCAGTTGTGCCCTGGCTGGTGTGGCTCAGTGGACTGAGTGCTGGCTTGCAAAACAAAGGGCCAATGGTTCGATTCCCAGTCAGGGTACATGCCTGGGTTGCAGGCCAGGTCCCCAGCAGGGGTGCGTGAGGGGCAACCACACATTGATGTTTCTCTCTCCCTCTTTCTCCCTCCCTTCCTCTCTCTAGGAATAAATAAACGAAATCTTTAAAAAACAAAAAAGAACATGCCAGTCATTATGGTCAGGTAAAAACAAAACCAAAAAAAGAATGATGGTCAAATGGTACCAAGTTTCCGTTTTGCAAGATCAATAAATCCTAGAGATCCAATATATGGCATTGTGCCTATAGCTAACCATACTCTATTTATGCTTAAAATATGCTAAGAGGGTAGGATCCTATGTTAAGTGTTACAATATTGCTACTACTACTGAAATGATGATGATGATGATGATGATGATGATGATGATGATTTTTAAGAGGAGTGGAGGAAACATTGGGAGGTGATGGATATGCCCATGGCCTTGATGGGGGTGAAGGCTTCACAAGTGTAAGCTTATCCCCAAACTCACTGAGTAATGTTAGTTCATATTACGTGTATTCACTTCCTATTAATATTCTGGTTCTTTGCAACCCAGTGCTAGGTGAGTGTTAACCTTTGGCCTAGGCCAGCTCCCCAATCTTTCACCATAATGGCCCCCTTGGAAGCGCCCCAAGACCCTTGGCCTTCTTCACTCTTTTGTACCCCACCTGATCTGCATGTGATCCCAGGAAACCCCAGCTCTCCACCTGTTCTACACCTGCACCAAGAAGATGTGGCTAAAGGGTAACATCTGTGTAATCACACTAATGTGGACTCACCCCTGCCCAGCGCTCCCACTACCCCTCCCACCACCCCCCCCAGGAGAGCTTCAGTCCTGTGTACACCTGCTCGCATAACATCTCTACCTGGCCGATGACCAAGCATCTCCCACGCCCATGTCCCAATCCGCCCTTCACCTGGCTGCCCAAGCCCATCGCCCGCAGCAGGTCTGGGTTCCTTTCCCTCTGAAACCACCTTGAATCCATCACCAAGTCGCACTGGCTCCACCTTCTCGGATCCCCTGAAATCCTTCCACCGCACCTGGCCAGCTCTCTCATCTCTTGCACGTGGTTCTACACCCACTTTGCCTCCAGTAGAGTCTGTCCAACTTCCCGTCCTCATCTTCTGATGACTTTTCATCTCACCCCAAACAAAAGAGTCCTTCACCCCACCCCACCCCCGGGGGCATTCTGCAGGCATCTTGCTGCCTCTCTAACTTCATTTTCTATCATTATGCACCCCTTTTACATTACTCCTGCCCTAATTGTTTTTCTTGTTCCTCCTACCACATCCTAAATAGCAGCCCCTCCTATTCCTTCTCCAATGGCTCCTTCCTTCCTACTTTCCTTCCTTCCTTTTTCCCTTCCTCCAAGTCTCTGCTTCACCATCACTTCCTCAGATAAGTTGGTGAGAGAACACGTCCCAGGGCAGCCAACCCCACCACCCTTGATGTACTCTTTGTTTTTCTTCTTATCTTGATTTTTTCTTGGCATCTAATCCATAAAACTACAACCCCCACACAGGCAGCAAGCTTGTCTATCTTATCCCTATCCCAACTTTGGTGCCAGCTCTGTGTCTAGAGATAGGAACTCCAATATAGATTGACCGAAACAATAAAAATTTTCCAGGGTCTTCGCTAAAATGGAATTCCTGGGCACAGCGCCCAGAGACAGATTTGCCATATCCGGGGTGCCCCTCAGAATCTGTGTCTTACAACAATGCCTAGCACACGGAGTAATTGCTCTGTGCTTGGGAGTTTTCCATGCTATCCACGGGTCCCAACAAAAGAGGCACTGTTCTCCCCAACACCTACCCTCACGGAGAGTCACTTTCAGAAACAGAGCCAAGAAGCACTTACACCAGTCTCTCCAAGGCACAATCAGGCTGACTCAGGGAGGCATACAGCCACCGCACACCGGCGTCCTGGAGCGGATTAAATCCCAGGCACAGCCGGGCTGTCCTCTGTGTGCTTGTGAGAATCAAAGCAAGCGCCTCCGAGCTGCCTGCAGACAGGTTGCATTTCTCCAAGCTGTAAAAGGCGTAGGTGCAGGGTGAGCCTCAGGAACGGCCTGTTTCCTTTCTCAAACTCCCAGTCCCTTAGGGCCACACATCTGGGAGCCAAACCTCATGGGAAGCTTAAATCGGATACAGAACAAAAGCTTCAAGGATGAAAAGGTGGGTCAAGGTACAGTTTCTCAATCCTTGCCCTAATGAGCTTTGGGTCAGGTCATTCTTTTTTGGGGGGGTGTCCCCCGATGCATTGTAAGGTGTTGATCATAACTGGTCTTTCACCACCACACACTCGTAGCCTGATCCCCTCCTAACTGAAAAAGCCAAGTAAGTGTCTGGACATTGTCAAATGTTCCTGAGGAACAAAATCATCCCCAGTCAAACGCGACTAGGTTTACGGGAAGCTGACAGAAGCTTCAGGGGTCACACCAAAGACACTGTGAGGCCCATGGTCATGCTGAAGGCAAAACTGGCCAAGACTGAGCCCTAAAGAGGAAGGTGGGAAGAATAAAGATGATAAGAACTGTGTCCACAGGATAGGTACATTCAACACGTTCCCCCTCCAAAGCTCCCCAAAACATATTTCCACCCCGCCACTCAAACTTGCAAAGAAGATATTTGGCTAAAGAGGGAAGACTCACGAGAGCTCCTTCAAGGCACGCTTGGGCACATCCAAGGACTTCTGAAGATTTTTCACCTCAATACCAGAGAGGTCATTGTCCCCCAGGCTGAGGAAATGCAGACTGGAGTTCTTGCTGAGTTCCAAGAACAGACAGTCACAAACCATGGAGGTGAGGCCACATGATTCCAACCTGTCGAGGAGGCCCTGAGATAGGTCATCACTCCTGGGCAGAGTGGTCTTCAAGGAGAGGACCCCTTGCTACATGAACAAAAGCTGACCTCCCTATTCCTTATCCCTCCCTGGAGCAAGGTGCTTTCCAAGTCAGTGCTTCTCAAAGTGTGGTCCACAGCCCAGCATCACCTCAGAGATGTCATACCTACTCAGTTTCCAAAAGCGAGGTCCAAGAATCTGTGTTTTAATCCCCTCTCCACCTGGATGATTCTGATATACATTAAAATTTGAGACTCACTGCTCTACGCCCATGAACATTTTTTCCTTCTGCTAATCTTCCTCTGGATCCATTTGCTGCCATGCTGACTCCTGTTCTCCCAATGAATCTTCACCCGTAGGGGTGGTCCTGGAGACAGATCTGGGGAAGCAGAGACTTACCACAGATACTTGAGGTTGCATGCTGAATGCCTTAAGGTTTTAAAAATCATTGTGGACACAATAATTCCCAGATTGTTAGAACTCAAGTTCAGGTGGGTCAGCCGGTTGTTACCATAAAGGACCAGGACAAGTTCCTTCAGGACCCTGACAGGGCTTATCGATTTGCACCTGAGAAAGAGAGGCAGCAAGAAAGCTAGTTTGGAGGATGGGGATATGGCTTCCTTGTCTTGCATTTCCACCATAAAGACACACATACAGACTCTCAAGGATGGATAAGATATAAAAAGAACCCACGATTTGGTTTTGACTCATGGTACTGAACTTTTTTTTTAATAGATTTTATTTTTAGAGAGATGGGAAGGGAGGGAGAAAGACAGTTGAGAGAAACATCAGTGTGTGGCTGCCTCTCACACGCCCCCAACTGGGGACCTGGCCCACAACCCAGGCATGTGCCCTGACTGGGAATCAAATCAATGACCCTTTGGTTCACAGGCCAGCACTCAGTCCACTGAGCCACAACAGCCGGGGCTCAAATGTTTTTTAGATAGTGGAGAAGCCTTTCTTAAGAAACCAATTTCCTTCTTCTTTGGGAGATGTCATTATCTCATATACTATTCTGATAATTTAGGTGAGTTTCTCCAACACAAGGTGAGCTCCATAAAGGCCGGAGTTATCTGTTCTGTTCACAACCCTAGAACAGAGACAGAGATGCTTCTATAATGTCCTAAAACTTATCGACTCCTTCACATCCAACTCAAACCACTAGCCCCACTCAGAGGTCTTAAGGAAAAATTAGTTTCTCTACCTGTACTTCTCATGCAAGATTACTCATGATAGATTCCCATTTGTTTTTATTTTTACCTACCCTGCCTAAGTAGACACTCCACTAATAAAAGCACCTTTATTTTCTTTTCCTGAGCACCTATTTTAATTTTTGGTAAATAGATACTTACTGCAGGAATTTAAAAAGTTGGGTTGTTCTGCCCTGGCTGTTGTAGCTCAGTGGATTGAGTGCCAGCCTGTGAACCAAAGGGTCACCAGTTCAGTTCCCAGTCAGGGCACATGCCTGGTTTGCAGGCCAGGTCCCCAGTAGGGGGCACATGAGAGGCAACCACGCATTGATGTTTCTCTCCCTCTCTCTCTTCCTCTCTCCCCTTCTCTAAAAATAAATAAATTCTTAAAAAAAAAAAAAAAGTCGGATTGTCCCACTATGGTATTCATCAAACTGTGAGGGTCTCACACTTACGTCAGTTTTTGGAGTCTGCACCTTGGATTTCTCAGCTCATAGCAGAGTGTTTTCATAGATGTAGTGTTCAGCTTGCTGTTACTCAGGTCCAGTTCACTCAAGTTCCTATTGTGGAACACGGAGCAGACACCCTGCCACTGGCTTATCTTGGAATTGACAACCCGTGTCCTTTATAAGGGAAAGAGAAAAGGCTGATGAGTAAATGAACCAACATCTCAACCAACATCTCAAATATGGTCTATAGGAGGCAAGAAAAAAAAAAAAGACCTTATCAAGTAGTGTGGGGATTTGTTAGCATTCTGGGTATGAAAATGTGTAATTCCAAAAGTATAGTTCTCAAAATACTACATGTGTAATTCCTGCAATTCTCAGTAATTCTTGTCAGAAGAAAGCAACCATGTAAATGAGGTGAGGTGGACCAAAGGTTTAATCCTTAAAAGTCTAGTGAAACAGACCCCAGATGAATTCAGAACTCTGCCCCCTAGTGTTATTTAACCTCTGTGCTCCCATTTTCTATCTCTGAAAGGTGATCGATGTTTTTCACTCAGATAAGGGAAGTAAAACAAAGAACAGATGCCTAAAGCACCTGAAAGATATACAGTTCCTACTTTGTACCTACTCACAGAGCCCAGAATTGTAGTATTGGTGAGAACAGTTGTTTCCAACCTTGTATGTGTGTGTACACGCCTGTGCTTCCTATGTTTAACATCCCAGTTCATTCTGATACACAGAGAGAGTTAAAAACCACAGAGGAAAACAGGAAGCTGTGCTGTAGAGAAACAGGAAATGACCTTGACATAAGAAGACTTATGACCACTTTTAGGGTTGGTGTAGAATCTCCCTAAGCCTCGGGGTATTCATGCATCAAGCAAGGGATGATGACTGAGTACTAGTCCTTACAATAAATGGGGTTATCTTTGGGAACACACTCACAATAATAAGAGCACTTACATGACCTAAAGTCCCCTATTAAGGTTTTAGGCATTCCAAGACAGGAACAAACAACAGCCAGTCTATGTCGAACATTTACTATTCCAGAGAGAGCATCTTACTCATATTCCAATCCGGGTGAACACAAAGAAATTTGTCTTCTAGAAATTTCAATTTGTTCAACCAAAATGGAAATGGTCCTTCTTGTAGGTTTGAGGGTTCGACAAGAAAGGACTTGCGAACATATGTAGCAGGCTCTGTCTCCTGAGAAAAGTTTGGTGAATATCCCTGGGACCTGAAATAATTAGCAGACGAGTCAGGTTTTCTCATCTAGATTGAAAATCATTAATGTCCATGATAGGACAAGGTCCTAGGAAAAGAACCCAAAGTAGCTGAAATATTTCTAGGATTCTTCTTCTGGGAGAAGTCATTAGTGGAAATCATCAGTATATCAGGAATGGGACAAAGTCATAGGAGAAGAACCCAAGGTAGATAAAATAGGTCTGGGCGTTTTTCTTCTTCGAGGAGATAAAGGGGCAAACTCATCAGAACAAGATTCAGAATTTCATTGACTCCATCAGCCCCACTCCTACCCCAACTCACACTCAAAGGAGAAACGTCTAGCATTTGATATAAGATCTGGAGTTCACAGAGAGAGAGAGAGCTGAGCACTAATCCAGGCTGAGCTACTCAATAACCACAAGGGCATGAGTAAATTGTGCTTTTATCCTTCAGTTTTCTTAGCCATGAATCACAATAACAGCTCCCCGCCCCCACCCCATTCATCTACTGACATCAGATGCAAGACAATGCATTAGAACAATGTCTGCCTCATAAAAACCTTCCAAGTGTGTTGCCCAGGACAGAAACTCTATCTTTAACTAGATCAATGAAAGGAGCCAGGGACCCCAACATGATAACTAAAGGAATATCTTCTCCCAGGGTGAAGCTGATTAACAATGTTTGATCAATCATAATCATTGATAACACAACTACAACAAAGGATGATCCCCAGTTTTTCACTGCAGAACTCAGGCAGAGCAGAGAGAATTTTGGGAAAGAAATAACGGTGCATTACACACCCCGGTATTTTCCCGTTGACATTCAAATCTGTTTGAGGGATGTGACAGCTGACAGAGAGCCTTAGCTTACTTAATCTTTGACAGTGCTTTAGACAAAATGAAATAGCCTGGAGATGAAGATTCCCAAGATCCAGGTCTGCTTCAAGGAGGTTGCTCAAAATCTGCTTGACCAAGGCCTCCTCCTGCATCTCATACAAGCACTGAAAAAACAGAAGGAATTCAAAACTGCAGGAGACCGTGTCAAACGTGGATAGCTCTTCCGCCCATTTTAATAACTCGTCCACAGTCCTGGGACACATCTTACAATGCAAAGTATCTTTCATTTTTCTTGCTAGGTCTCCATTCAAGAGACCAAAGAAAAAAAAAACCATCTGGTGCCAGTAGGAGTTTGTGTCCACAAAGGCATCGTTCAGGAACACCCTCATCTCTTGACACTTTGAGAGACCCCCGATGGCTCCTTCCTTTCCCCTCAGCACGTAGAACATGGCCCCCAAAAACACCTGGAAGCTTTGGTGAGTGAAGGTGACACAGTCTTCACAGTCACCGGCCTTTCGAAGAATATTCAGCCTGAACAGGCAATTGATCAGAGGTGCCTGCAGGCGCCGATGTTTGATGTCCTCTTTTGCAAATGTGAACTTTGAAGACCACATCCCATCAGCAGCCAGAGAGCAGAGGGCTCGCCACTGCTCCAACCAGCTCTGCTTTGACCAACTCCCCTCTGCTGTTTCGAACAAGCTGGAGAAAAAACAAGTGTACAGGTGGGTGGTGGTCTGGGCACTCAGCTGGAAAGAAGGACATCTTGCCATCTGTTGCTTCAGGCAGGAGCACACCGTCCAGCACACAAGGGGGGCAGAGCAGGAACGAGACAGAACTTCTTGCTTTCTTATCCACTGCAAGATTGTCCTGGCTTTGTTTTGGTCCCCAAAGTATCTAGAGAAATACTCCTCCTGATCTCCCTCTGTGAACCCTGGGATTTGTATGAACCATGGGTTCAATAACAGTTGTTTAAGGTCTTCATTGCGACCATCCCTGGTGGTGATCAGTAAGGTAGCAGAGGGAACCAGCTCCTTCTTTAACAAGTGGTATAGGATTCTGGCCACCGGGAGCTGCTGGAACCAGTCTGGGCATGCCAGGCTGTCATCTACATCAGAGGACATGGTTATTTCCTCAAAGCCATCGATGACAAACAAGAGCCTCTCCGGATGACTCATGAAGTGTTTGATGGGAGCCTGAGAGTCGGGCAAGTCCCGGGAAAGCAGGCTGGCGAAGGTAGTATCCTCCATCTCTCTGACTTGATGGCAGCTGATGTAGGAGACATAGGAGAAGTGGTGTTGGAAGAGTAAGCCCTCTGCCCAGTGCATCAGGACCTTCGTTGCCAGGGTGGTCTTCCCAACCCCCGCCGCACCATACAAGACTATCGTCTGGGGCTGGGCTCCAGTCCTCTTGGGGTACAGGAGACGCTGAAGCTCTTCATGCTCCTGCACTGTAACATTGCGGAGGTATATATGGTCTTCCGGCCACGGGATGTGGTTCCACATTGCCAGTATTTTAGTCTTCATCCTCTCTCGGTACATTCCGGTGTGGACTGAAAGAGAAGGGATTCAGAACAGAGCAGCGCTCAGAAGACACCTCGGCAGTAGGAATTGTTCAATAATGATGTCGCCTTCAACAAGACAAATAAGGATCTAACTTTTAGGAACAGTGGTAGTAGTGGAAAGGGGCAAAAGGCAGCAAGAGTTAGTTTCATGATATACACAAATATTTAGAAAACCTAGGACAACACAAGAGATACCTAATGAGAGTTTCAGAAAAACTGAACAGACAACAGTATAGTGATTGCTGGAGGAATGGAGGATATAAGAAGACTAAAAGGTCACGTAAAAAAATATAATAAAGATTTAAAAACAGGCAAAAAAGCAGAACAGAGAAGGAAGACTCACTGTAAAAGAGAAAATAAGAACATTTTTTTAAAGAAATTATAATAGACCTCACAAGATTTTGTTATTTAATGTTTTATAACCACAAAATTTTTAAAATAACTATTAAAACAGAATATTTAAGAACAGAAGGAGATTCCTTTTTAAATTTAAATGAGGGTCAGGCCCAGAACCTAGTCACCCACGACATTTCAGAACAGGACCCCAAATAGAGTACAGGACCCCAAAAGCTATCACAGTGAAAAAGACAGGTCCTGTACAATGTAAAAAATCAAAGTAGCATCAGATTTATCACCACGGGGCCCTGGAGAACATTAGTCACCAGAAACATGGATGGGAAATGCTTCTCAACTTGGGAAGTTAACCTAAATTATTCATCAAAGGGTGCACTGGAGAAACTTCCAATAAGGCAAGCTCTCAAAAATCCTCTCTCGTGTCGATCTTTCCCAATAAGTTATTCTAGAATGAGTTCCCTAAGACAGTGTGTGGACAGACAGATGGACATGGAATCTACTATTAATTAGATAAAACTTCAGGGAAAAATGGCAAACGTAGACTCGGTAAAATGCTCCATCAAACAATTTGTCTGCAGGCATCATAAAGTACTGTACACACCTGACTGGTCTTCTGGGATCTCCAGTTCTTCTTGGCATGGATCTTGGGGTGCCTGTGCCATCTCTGAAAGAAACAGTGATGATGGGGTGTGAGGTACCCCAGGCTGGAATGAGTAGCAGGTGATGGGTGCTCTCCAGAGGACCAACTATGTCTCTGACAAGCTTGGGGTTGACTGGAGGAGCCACATCCCCGGGCTCCATCATTGCAACCACATTGGAAACCTGCTCCTTTACAAAGCCCACAGCACACAATAAATGCCTCCCTGCCTCGGGGACTTGGGTCCAGCCAGATCCCCCAACCGGCTCTTCCATCGGATGTCCACTTGGCTTATTCCCTCACCTCCGAGTCTTGGCTCCAATCTTAACTGCTCAGGGTGGCTGATGATCCTAGTTCACACAGCTCCAGACCCCTACATCACACACTCAAAGCTCTCCCCGTCCACCTTTCTCTCTCTCTCATTTCCAATGCAGGTGTTACACTCTCACACACCATGTGACATACTTATTGAGCCTGCCATTACTTGTCTATGACCAGCAATTTGGATCAACCCCATAAAAATCCAACAGCAACATCCTTGCTCCCAGGAGGGTAGCTATCCTTTTGGTCCCCCATCTCCCCATGTTCCTAGTGTCTTCATTCCGCTATATCCCCATCTCCTTATGTCTCCATCCCTTTGTGTCCCCCCATGTCTACATCTCCCATGTTCCCATCCCCCTGTGTCTCCCCCATACTCATCCCCCCATGTCCCCATCACCCCATGTCACCCCACCCCGTGTTTCCCTCTTCCCATGGCCCCGTCCCTCCAGCCCCCACTCACCATTCATCTCAGCTCTCAGTTCCTCACAAAATGAAGTCAGATTCATGTTCTCAAAGATTTGGAGGGTCACATCCCACACCTGCCTCCCCGGGAAGTGCTTGTTCAGCAGACACAGCAGGTCAGCGGGTTTGGCAGCCTTCACATTGGCCCAGGGGATCTTCTGGGAGCCACCGGGCAGCCGATGCAGGGATTGGAGGCTGAGTTTGAATTCCTCCAGCTGGCACTGATCCAGGCCCCTCAGATAGGACAGAAGTTTGTCCCAGGAACCGTCGTCCTCGGCTATGCTCACCAAGGAGCTCATCCTGCCAACGCACCTGATTCCCAGCTTCCCCAACACGTGTGCCGCCCACAAGACAAACAGGAGCTGCAGGAAAGGAAGCAGAAAAACTGTAAGCTTGACCCCCCCACACCTCCTCCCAAAAGGTCCGGGGGTGTCCAACCCTTTGGCATCTCTAGACCACACTGGAAGAAGAGTTGTCTTGGGCCACACATTAAATACACAAATACTAATGAAAACTAATGAACCAAAAAAAAAAAAGGTTTTAAGTAAATTTATGATTTTGTGTTGGGCCATATTCATAGCCATCCTGGGCTACATGCAGCCTGTGGGTCATGGGTTGGACAACCCTGGAAGTTATACCCTCACTCTCTTTACCTCCCAGTATGTCCCACTGCCTGTGTTTGTACATGTGTTTATCAACCTGTCTCCCAACAGGACATCAGCTTCCTCTGAAGGGGGACCTTCCCTGTTCTTGGCTGTTACCACCAGCACCGGGTATGTACGAGGCCTCAGCCATGTAGTGTTTTTATGTATACCAAATTTATATATGTATAAACTCATGTATAATATATGGTGTTTACCTATAATATATAATACATAATGTTTTATGTAGAAAATACAATATGCAATATAATATATACTATGTAGTATTTTATATATAATATTATTAGGTCAATATATAATATTATTATTGGTGATTGTGGGGGGAGGGTTGGGTGGAGGTAGAAGAAGGTATGGGGGAGATAAATGGTAATGAAAAAAAAGAAATAAGCATTTTATCATTTATAATAAATCTAAAAGCCATGTCCTAGTAAAGTTACAGATTCAAGCCTGGACTTCACTCAAATTCAGGGGATTCACCCTAAATGTGAATAAAAAAGAACACTGAAGCCCTGGCTGGTGTAGCTCATTGGATTGAGTGCAGGCTATGAACCAAAGGGTTGCCAGTTCAATTCCCAGTCAGGGCACATGCCTGGGTTGCAGGCCAGGTCCCTAGTAGAGGCCACATGACAGGCAACCACACATTGATGTTTCTCTCCCTCTCTTAATCCCTCCCTTCTCCTCTCTCTAAAAATAAATAAATAAAATATTTTTAAAAAAATAAAAAAAGAGTTTTCTTTAAAAAAAAAACAAAGAAGAAGGTAGAATTCCTTTAAAAAAAAAAAAGAACACTGAAGTGAGTTAGTTACTCAAAGACATGGGGGAGGGAAGGGAGACTAACAAGAGCAAAGGAGGGTGACCATTGTAAATCAGTTTCAGTGACGTCCATCAGGGTGGGGGCCAGTGACCAGTCCGTAGAACTGAGATCTGCTATGTCACTCACAATAGCCTAGACTAGAAACTCTCTTAATGTCCGCGGACAGAGGGATAAAAAAGTGTGAGAAAGAGAGAGACGAACACAGAGGAATATGACTCAGCCATAATGAAGGAGATCCTGCCATTTGCAAAAACGTGGATAGTCCTACCTAGAGGGTATTCTACTAAGCAAGATAAGCCAGACAGGGAAAGACAAGTACCATATGATTTCAGTTATATGTGGAATCTAAAATAGTCCAACTCATAAGTTACCAGAAACCCAAAACAAACATAATATTGAATGTCAACCATAATTAGAAATAAAGAAGTAGCCCTGGCCAGGTAGCTCAGTTGGTTGGAGCATCATCCTTACACACCAAGACTGTTGGTTCAGTCCCCAGTCAGGGCACGTACAAGAAGCAACCAACGGATGCACAAATAAGTGGAACAACAAATCAATGTTTCTCTCTCTCTCTCCCTAAAATCAATAAATAAAAAAATATTTTAATCAACCAATGAATGCATAGATAAGTAGAAAAACACAGTGATGTTTCTCTCTCTAAAATTAATTAAAAGTAAAGGGGTGCCTATTTCTAAAAATAATAATAATAAATATTTTTTTAAAAAACTCACTAGGAATACTTAATTAATTAATCCTGAATCATAGCTTCCACTATGGATTACGTTCATTCCCACTTCTAGTCACCTTTTTGTCAACCAACAAATACATAACCTTGGGGTCTGTGAGTCTCTGTTTAAAGGTGCCTTATGGACTATACATTGTTTTGTTAATGTTGAACTCAGGAACAACTGCACTCTCCCTCACTCCTGAAGGAAGCCTGTCTATCACCCAGCTTTCTCCATAAACCCATCACAGCCTTTGCACACTCGAGGCACCAGCCCCCACCACTTCCTGTGAACCAAGGACGCCACCCAAAACAAGCCCAGAAATGCAAACTATGGCACTGAACAGACCCACAAAGAAGGACATGTATACAGAGAATGAGAGATGGAACAATGAGGCAACCCTGGGCAACAGATTTTCCACCACTCTGTGCATGTCCGAGAACCAAAGAAAGCAACCAAGCATTAATCTGGGGGGAATACAAATACATTCCAGCAAGTAGGTAAATTTGCAAATACGGAATCCGTGAATAATGAGGGTCAACTGCAATTAGGGTTACGGGTCTCATTGAGTATGAGAAGGGACCCTCCAGGGCACCATGGGATGACACCCAGAGTCGAACAAGAAGGGACATGAGGAAAAAGAATTCCATGCACAAGGCATGAAGGTAATGGGCATTAGCCAGGGATCACAGTGGTGGCAGAAGCCCTGAAGGGGGAAAACACAGGAATGAAGGAATTCAGCTGAAAAGTCTTTTTTAAACTGTGAAATCTCCTGGGTCCAGGAGGCAGGAAGCTTCTAATGAGAGGAGATGATGCAACAAATGCAACAAATTCCTGCATCTGATGCAGAAAACATCCAGTAGCCACAGCTCCCTACTCGCCCTGCCCCCACCTCCTGGGAAACATGCTCAATTTCTCTGCTTCTGGAAGGTTGACTGTTTCGGATGCCTCACTGAAGTGCAATCACGCAGTGTTTTAAGGCTGGGTAAAATTTCAGGGTGTGTGTATTTCACAGTATAAAGTTTCAGTTACGCAGAATAAATTAGTTCTAGAGGTCTTCTATACAGCAAAGTCAACAGAATTGTATTGTCGCCCTGGTGGGGTGGCTCAGTTGGTTGGAGCATCATCCCATACACCAAAATGTTGCAGGTTCAATTCCCAATCAGGGCACACGCCTAGGTTGTGGATTTGATCCTCTCCCCCCGCCCCATCCTCTCCCTCTCTCTGAAATCAATAAACATATCCTTGGGTAAAGATTTTTTTTAAATATCCTCAGGTGAGGATTTTAAAAAAATGTATTGGCATTTAAAATTTTGTTAAGAGGGTAGATCCGATGTTAGGTGTTGCTATCACGTGCACACAAAGAAAGACACAAAGAAACTTCTGGAGGCAACAGATACATCTACTACCTTGACTGTGGCAATGCTTCCACAGGGGAACACCTGTGCACAAACTCACCAAATCGCACACTTTAAATATGTGCTGCGTTTGTACATCTATAAAGTTGTGTTTAAAAAAGAAAGAAAAGGAAATGCCAGCCAGGTCCAAGAAAGGTAGGGATGCTAGGTTTGAGAAAGGTTTGGAGCAGAAGAGAAAGGAGATGTCACTTACCAATAAGGCTTCATACAATAATGTCGTACAAATGTCCTGATGCCCCAGTGCAGGGGACCTGGGAGCAGTAGTCAACTCCACTCCCCTCCCAGCCTGCGGCCAGCACCAGAGCATTCAGGCCGATCTCAGTCTCCTTGCAGGTCTGTCTGTAGGCGGCTGGTTGGTGGCTCTCTCCCCACCCCCTCTGGAGAGATCCAGACTAATTCCTGATAGGTCCGGAGCCGCCAACACCCAACTGCTGCCTATTAGCTCTGACCCCTCCCCCTCCAGTTGTAAATCACCTGCTATCTCAAAGGGGGGCAGAGATGGCTTTCCAATTAAAACCCACACCATTCTGATGTAAATGGAGTCCTCCATCCCAGCAAAAAGCCAATGATGTGAGTACCTCCCCCAGCATCTGGGAGACCTCATACCACAGTGAAAGAAGAGGAAGAGAAAGGGGATGAGGCTTTAAGATCAGAGGCAGCAATACCATTGAATGAAAACTGCCATTGAGAAAAGAAATTGGCCCTGGCCGGGTGGTTCAGTTGGTTAGAGCGTCATCCTGATATACCAAGGTTGCAGGTTCAATCCCCGGTCAGGGCATATATGAGAATCAACCAATGAATGCATCGATCAGTGGGACAAATTGATCTCTCTCTCTCTCCCTCTTTCTCTCCTTTCTCTTGCTCAATAAATAAAAAAATAAAATTAAAAATAAATCAATAAAATCACAGAGGCAGCCCCAGGCATGATCCAGTCTTCTCCCAACTCCAGTAACACCACCAGTGAAACCATTTCATCATGGACAGGAAGACTTTCCCACTGAAACCATGCAGACTAGTCTGAACGCCACCACCACCACAAACAGCGAAGGTGTTCGCCAACAACTTCCGCGACTTTAAATTTCAATGAGCCGTTTTAAATCGGCAATTAGGAAGCCATCGGAAAAAGGTGTGAGAGTGAGAAAGCACACATGAATCTTTTCAAATAAGTGTTTTGAATTTCCTCGGATAAATACCCAGAAATGGAATCAATGGGTCACGTGATAGTTCTATTTTTAATTTTCTGAGGAATCTTCATAGTGTTTCCAGGGAATATAGTCAATAATATTGTAATGACTCTATGTGGTGTCAGGTGGGTGCTAGAGTTATCGGGAGTATCACTTCATAAAGTATATGATTACCTAACCACTGTATGTGTACACCTGAAACTAATAGAATATTGAATGTGAACTGTAAATGACCAATTAAAAAGAAGAATTAGAAAAAATGGGTGGGAAAGGTGAAGGGATTAAGAAGTACAAATTGCCCGTTATAAAAACAGTCACAGGAATGTAAAAAACAGCACAGAGACTATAATCAATAATATTCTAATAACTATGTACGGAGCCAGGTGGGTACTACAATCATCAGGGGGATCACTTTGTAAGGTATATAAATATCCAATCACTATGCTGTACACCTGAAACTAACACATTCTATGCTAACTGTAATTAATTAATTTGCTGTTGTTAAGTACAGCCCATTCTCATTCTTCACGATACTTGCGTTCTATAAAGTCACCAGTAACATTGAATTCTGATACTGAACCATGGCTTCGATGAGAAATGTGGGATTACGTTCCTTCTATTGATTCCTAATTAATTAATTAATTAAGAATTGGGAAGGAACAGGTAAAACGGTAGCACACTTGTTTGCTTGTTGCGTAATCTGACAAAACAGGAAAAACTACTAGTAATGCGAACGCGCGCCGTCTGGTGCCTCTCTCTTTGACAGGGTCCGTGGCTTTGGGCACGCAGTTGGGTCCTGGTGACCCCAAGGCCCTCATTTTGCTCGGTAGAATTATACCCCGAGTAGAGAAGACTGCGCTGGTGAACGTCATTCTGTAAATTGCTCTAGATGTTTCCAAACGGGAAGCAGTGTCTGGGCAGACTCTGGAGATCCCGGGAGCTCTCCAAACCCATCATTTGCTGAAATCGCTTGTTCTGAATCTCAGGGGCAGAAAAAGCTTTCCTTCACCGATGATCAGAAGCACCTGTCTGAACAGTCTGCGGCCCCTCATCACCTCTGAGCCTCAGACACTAAGCTTGCAAATCTATGCAAAGCAGGCCCAGCCCCAGCCAATGGGAAGGGGTCCCTGAGCCAATATATCAGAGCTGGGGCAGGGCGGACCAAGTGCTTTTTCTTTCTACTTTGCAAGATGTTTTTGACAAGAAGGAGCCAGGAAGCCTAATTTTCTTCAGGGGTGAGTGGGTTTTTTTTTTCTTTTTTTTTTTCTTACCTTTCTGACAGTTACAATCAAGGACACTTGAGTTCACCAAGTGCCATTGGCCTATGTCAAAGACACAAAGGCTAGAAATTCACCTTTGGAAAGGACCATTGGTAAAAATCCTTGCCAATCTCTGGAACCCAGCCTTTCTGTCCCTGAGTGAAGACCTAAGTCCCCTCCCCCACTTTGTTTTTCTTCCAGATGTCAAAGTATGACTGTCAGACCTAGCAAAATCCTTACACCTGAAATAGATGTCACAGGTCTCCAGGTGTTCAGAGGTCTATGGTAGCCATTTGCAGATAAGACTTAAAAAATCAGTATAGTCACAAAAGACAGTGAGGCAGAGAGTAGAGGAGGAAACAGCCAGGATTCAGAAATGCTGGCTTTGACACCACCTGTCCCCCCCTACCACCCAAGTTTTCCTTTTTAGTAAAGAAAATTATCAGTTCAGCTGTGTGGCTTATGGGTTGGGGCGTTAGACATGGCTCCAACCACTGGTTTTCTGCCACTCACAGTTTTGGCTGAACTGAACCTACAAGAAACCCACATTTTTCTCCCATGGAAAAATAAAGGGAGGGGGAAAAGATCAATGTGATTGAATTCTTAGGACAATTTAAGGTTCCATGGACCCTAGGTGGTCCCAATTCTACTACCGACCCAGACAGAGATTATAGCTTTTTACCTTTGAAAAATGTTGACCTATTAGGATAGGTATTTTCTTTTTCTTGAATGGAAAATCACAAGTATTGGCAAAGATGGGGAGAAACAGTGCCCCAGGGTTTGCCAGGGAAATGCTCTCTGGTCCTGGGCTTTTCTTTGTCGGGAGGTTATAGGTTACTGCTTCAGTCTCTTTACTTGTTAATGATCCATTCAGATTTTCTATTTCTTCATGATTCAGTCTTGGTAATTTGCCTGTTTCTAGGAATTTATCCACTTCTTCTCAATTTACTGGTGATAATTGTTGACAATTGTCTCTCATGACCCTTTGTGTTTCTGTGGTATCAGTTGTCCTCTGATACCATGAAAAAGAGAGAGAGGATGCAAATCAAGTCAGAAGTGAAAGAGCATGTCCTCATGTGAGGATTTGAAAAAGAGGAGACAGACAACTACAAAGTAGATTCGAGTCTCAATAATGAGCCCAAATGCTGGATGGGCCACCAAGCTTCTCCACAGGAAAGAGAATCTTTGAGCTCAGGAAGCGAAGAGAGTCTCAGGTACATGGTAGGCTCCCCAAAATATGGATTAAATAAATCTGTCCTCTTGGGTAGTGTTTTTATTTTTATTTTTTTATGATTTCATGTCTCCACAGGTCTCATCCATTCTGTCTTTGGATTGGTTGGGTTTTTTTTTTTATCAGTGGTGCCTGAGGTTCATGGACTTGAGTCAAGATGAGTGTGTATATGGATTCTGGTTCCACCACCACCATCTCCTCCCCTTCCCCATCTTTTATCTCATCCTTGATATCCTCATCGTCCTCCCCCCCTTTCAAAGATGGGGTCATGCTATACATGCTCTACCTAAGCAAGGAGGAGCTACAGAGGTTCAAGCAACTTTTAGTGGATGAGAACCCCAGACCTGACTCTGTCCAGATCACCTGGGACCAGGTAAAGACAGCCACCTGGGAGGAGCTGATTCATCTCTTGACAGAATACTTCCCTGGACGACTAGCTTGGGATGTGACTCATGACATCTTTGCCAAGATGAACCAGATGCAACTGTGTCTTCGAGTACAGAGGGAACTACAAGGTGAGTGGTCATCTAGGATGCTAAACAGGATGGGCTTGGGCGCTGAAGAACTAAAGGCTTTACTGGCCACCTGTATTGGCCACTTGAACAAGAGAGGAAATAGTGGAGTGAGATGATGACCCTGACCCCAAAAGGCAAAGACTATCCTATTCGCATACTTAAAAACACTTAACCTGATACTGCTTATATGAGATGAACACAGAGAGACAAAGATGCAGAAAAGTTGGAAGTAAAATGGTAAGGAAAACATGCTATGATGAAATCACTAAACAGAGGAAAGCTGGTATAGTTACAGTGAGGTCAGCAGGCTAATGTTTAAGGCAAACAAATTAAAGACTAAAAAGGACCATTTTGTAATGATAAAGGGATTCAATTCCACAGGAGGGATTGAAATTATAAATTTCTATATCAGTAACACATCTCCAAAGACACACACACACACAAAAATAGACAAACCCATAAATAGGGCATGAGACATTAACATACCTGTTCCAATAGCTGATATTACGAGTTGTCAAATACTGATAAGAATGGAGAAAACAGGAACCACACAATTCATAAACCTACACAGCAGGTGGCGAGGTCCCTTATCTGTCTCATTGGCCACTGTCATCCCCAAACCTGGCTCGGTACCTAGCATGTCATTGGGTGCAATGATGTTGAAGGAAGAGACAACCATTGACTGGGAAGAGGGACCTGCTTTTGATAAGGTGCCCCAGGTAGTCCTCTTGGATGAAGTGATGCTGAGGTTGAGATCTAACCAATGAGGAAGCAGCTAGACACGTGAAAGGAGGAAGTGTGGATGGAAAACAGAATTGGAATCCAGGAAACCCTTATGCTGGAGATGTTGGTGTTGACTGGACCGCGAGGGAAAATGGGAAGAGTGTAACATACATGCGACTAGATGTGTATAGATGCATATGCATCTATATTTTGTGTTTCTCTCATAGTCGATCTTGAGAACTTACGGATTCTCCTACTCACTAAAAATTTATTTGTAAGCTCAAATCGGTATACTGATGCTGTATATCAGTAAGATGCTGTCAGAATCATTCGCAGATGTGCACAGAGTGATGAGAAATTTGCACATGCACATTCCCAGCTGAACAAGGTGTCACTCTGTCTTCTTGCCTCATCCCCCATCCTGGAAACAAGTGTCCAGCCCACAGTCTGCTGGGTGCCACATTTTTTTGCACGTGTGCTTCTGGGTGGTGGTATCACTGTTGCATGTGAGCCCCAGGAGTAGTGGTGAAGTGTTGTCTAGTGTCCTGATTTCAGGGTGGGCTCTGATGTGCCCCAGGGAGAAAATACATGTGTTAGGTCAGCTCTGTTCAGGCTTCAGCCATAGTGCTGTTGGCCATGCGTTCAAAGTGAAGGAATCTACAATATACCTTGAATAAGGTATCTTTTTTTTTTTTACTTTGGAATTGTACACTTTAAAATTCATTTATTTTTTTAGAGAGCAGGGAAGGGAGGAAGGAAGAGAGGGGAAAAAAACATCGATTGGTTGCCCTGCTTGGGGACTGGACCTGCAACGCAGGCATGTGCCCTGACTGGTGACCTTTCAGTTTGCAGGATGATGCCCAACCAAATGAGCCACACCAGTCAGAGCGAATAAGGTATCTTTAAACAACAACACGCATATGAGTATAAGTGAGGCCATGTGGCATTTGTCTTTCTTTGACTAATTTCACTGAGCATGATACCTTCTAGGTCCATCCATGTTTTTGCCAATGGTAAGATTTCATTCCTTTTTTTTTTATAATGACCAAGTAATATTTCATTGAATGTCAACAATAATTTAAAAACTTAAAAAAATAAAATAAACCAAAAGGACAAAAACACACATAGACCAAGGTTAGGTCTTAAAGGGTTTATAGAAATATTGTCACCAAAGGCTACAGGACCCAAAACCTGTATTTGCTTTGGATCAGTGGGTCCATGTTGGTTAATTCAGTGCTAACGGTGATTTTATAGAATATAATGATGACAAACAACAAGAATTGATGGCTATTATATATAATTTTATATACCTATAAATGCACACATAGATTTGTACACATACATACACAGATGTGGACATCCACATGGATATTAAACTGTGCATGTATTTTATATGAGTATACATGTATGAGGGTCTGTGTCTGTATTTCACCTTTAGCATCTGGCTGGGCGATAAATTTCTATGGTCTTGAACACCTTCCTCAGTCCACCATGAAATAGCACCATTTCCTCGCTCTCTGATGTCACGGTGAAGTCTAGCTAATTATCTTCTCCCCGAACTAAGGGGTGAGGTACTTGAGTGGTGTGGCCGCTGCTATCCCAAAAGGGCCCACGTTGGCCTCCCATCTGTCAATCTTCTCACTCCCATGGGACAGCTTCATTCTTGGTCTGTTCCAGACATCCTACCTAACTTGGAGCCAGAGGACTTGAACCCCAGAGGAACACAAGTGAACATGGAGGCAGAAGAATCTGGTATGTGCTGGGGTCGTGGCAAACCCTCAAGGAAAATGGGCTATGGGCTGGGAAGAGAAACTCGATTCCTCAGGCGAGGTGGATTGTAAATGAAATTGGTGTCTCTCCCGTGAATCAGAACATAGTAACAAAGAGTAGTTGTGGGCTTGTCTAACTAGGAAGCCCAGCCACCCCACCTGTAGGGGGGGGGATGTAAGGGCTCAGACTACATCCTGGTGACCTCATTTCTCTTGTCCTAGCTCCCTCCCTTCTAGTGGATTTAGTCCTGAGTGGTCTCTCCCCCTGTCCAGTGGCTACTTTGCCACCAGCTGCTCTAAGCCCAGGTGGTACCATCTTAGCAACACCAGCAGAAATAAGAGTGTCGCCAGACAGACTCTGCTGAATGAACTAAGTCCAGGAGCTCATCCATGGAGCAGGTCATGAATTGCTCTGGGTCAGCTGAGATCAGCTCGCATGTGTGTGAGAAAGCTCAGTGGCAGGACCAGCCCTCAACCCAAGGTCATGGACCGAGAGTGGAAAGGAGTTCTCCAGAGAAAAGTCAGGGTCAGAATAGGAATGGTGGATAGGTGGGAAAATACAGCAGATTTGTTTTTTCTTTTTTTTAAAAAAAGATTTTATTTATTTATTTATTTTTAGAGAGAGGAGAAAGAGAGGGAGAGAATCATTGCTGTATGAGAGAGTTGCATCAATCGGTTGCCTCTCACTCACCCCCAGCCAGGGACCTGGCCCACAACCCAGGCATGTGCCCTGACTGGGAATCGAACCCTCAGTCTTTCAGTTCACAGGCTGGCGCTCAATCCATGAGCCACACCAGCCAGGGCTCTTTTTCCTTTTTGGAGAAAAGAATGATTTATTTATTTTTGAAGACTTGATGATTTATTTACACAGTGTTCCTCCTTTTCCTCTATGTTTCCGGTCAACTTTTTTTTAATGGCTCAATTTTTTTTTAATTTAAAATGTTTTCTTTTTTCCATTAGAGTTGACACTCAATATTATATTAGCTTCAGGTGATTGCAGCATAGTGATCAGACATTTATGTAACTTACAAAGTGATCCCTGATGTTTCCGGTACCCACCTGATACCAACCATAGTTATTACAATATTATTAACCGTATTCCCTGGGCTCTACTCTACATCCCTGTGACTGTTTTTACAACTGGAAATCTGTACTTCTTAATCCCTTCACCTTTTTCACCCAGTTCCCCACTCCCTCCCATCTGGTAATTGTCAGTCTGTTCTCTGTGCCTATGAGTTTGTTTCATGTTTATTTGTTGTTGTTGTTGTTGTTGTTCATTTATACTGTTCTTTAGATTCCATGTAGAAGTGAAATCATATGGTATTTCTCTTTCTCTGACTGACTTATTTTACTGAACACAATACCCTCCAGGGCCATCCATGCTGTTCTAAATGATAAGATTTCATTCTTTTTTTTTTATAGCTGAGTAATATTCCATTGTATATATATATCCCACATCTTCTTTATCCACTTGTCTATTGATGGGCCCTTGGGTTGCTTCCCTATCTTGGATATTTTAAATAACACTGCAATGAACATACAGATACATAGATCTTTTCTAATTAGTGTTTTGAGTTTCTTCAGGTAAATGCCCAGAAGTCGGATCACTGGGTAGTTCTATTTTTAATTTTTTGAGAAATTTTTCCACAGCATTAACCTATCCCTCCCTCCCCTACCCCTTCTAACCTGTACTGTCAGAAGTAGGATTCTAGAAAAATACCCAAATTATGTTCGCACGAAACTAGATTTCCAACCGGACTGCCAAAGGGAACTATTTTCATCTGTCATGAGAACACACAGAGAAGGATACAGGATGGTCGGCTCTAGCATTAGCCTGGTTCGATTTCACTCCCTCAACAAATCCTGGAGAATTGCTGGGTTTATATTTTTTATTTTTATTTATTTATTTATTTTTAGAGAGGGGAAGGGAGGGAGAAAGAGAAGAAGAGAAACATCAATGTGTGATTGCCTCTCACATGGCCCTCCCTGAGGAGCTGGCCTGCAACCCAGGCATGTACCCTGACTGGGAATCAAACCGGCGACCCTTTGGTTCTCAGGCTGACACTCAATTCTCTGAGCCACACCAGCCAGGGCTATTTTTATTTTTTTTTAATCCTCACTCAAGCATATGTTTATTGATTTGAGAGAGAGAGTGTCAGTGTCACCTGTATTTCTCCCATCTCCCTAACCTAGATGAAATACAGAACTACCAACTGCGTGTGAAATATCAGTATTCCCCGGTGGGGAATGAGACCACGTGGCCTGGAAACCAAGTGGACTTCCTCTATCAAGTCATACCCACACACCGGAGGCTCTTATCGTGTCTGTTTCTTCCCAGGAGACCTCAAGGACGACAGCCCAAGACGGTTGTCCTGCTGGGAGCCGCTGGGGTGGGAAAAACAACCCTGGCCCACCAGGTGATGTTGGAATGGGCAGAAAATATGTTCTACTGCCACAAGTTCAGGTATGCTTTCTACCTCCACTGCTGTGATGTAGCCCAGGACAAGAAGCAGAGCCTGTGTGAGCTGCTGTCCCACCAGTGGCCAGGGTCTCAGGCTCTCATGTCCAAGATGATGTCCAAGCCAGAGCAACTACTGCTCATCCTGGATGGCTTCGAGGACATGGCATTGACCCTCACAGATCGACCAGAGGACCTGAGCGAGGACTGGAGCCAGAAGCTGCCGGCATCTGTCCTCCTGGCCAGTCTGCTGAGCAGAAGGATGCTCCCTGAGGCCACGTTGCTGCTCCTGCTGAGGCTGTCCTCCTGGAGGGTCACTAAGTCATTTCTAAAGTCTCCCTTTGTCCTAACACTCATGGGCTTCACTGACATAGAAAAAGCCCAGTATTTCCGAACATGTTTTGGCAACAAGGGGCAGGCTGAGAAAGCCTTGCATTTTGTCATGGGAAACCCCATCCTCTTCTCCATGTGCCATGTTCCTGTGATCTGCTGGCTGGTTTGTTCATGTCTGAAAGAGCAGATGGAGAGAGGCGCCAATCTCGCCTGTGTGTTCCCGAACACCACTGCCGTCTTTGCCCGTTACTTGTCTAGCATGTTTCCTGGCCTGGCTGGAAGCCTTTCCAGTGACCCTCACCAGGAACTGTTGGTAGGTCTCTGTAACCTGGCAGCAGACGGGATGTGGAACAAGAGGTGGGTGTTTGGTAAAAAGGACCTTGAGCAGGCCAAGCTGGACACGATGGCTGTGGCTACTCTCCTCAAAGTGAACATCCTTCGAAGGGTTGCCAGCGGTGAGGACCACTACGCCTTTGCCCTCCTGAGCTTCCAGGAATTTTTTGCGGCCCTGTTGTACGTCCTCCGCTTCCCGCAAAGCCTCTTCAATTTCAAGATGCTGGACCAGGCTCACCTGAAACCCCTGGTAGTGTACCCAGGGAGCAAGAGAAACCACCTCGCCCACATGGCGATATTCCTGTTCGGCCTCTTCAATGAGACCTGCGCCCTGGTGGTGGAGCAGTCCTTTGGATGCAAGCTGTCCTTGGGAAATAAGGAGTTACTGAAAGTGGCAGCCCTGTGGCAGGAGGGTGGCCTGCCCACCGTGCACCATGGGGTCCCGCACCTGTTCTACTGTCTGTACGAGATCCAGGAGCAGGCGTTTCTGAGTCAGATCCTGCACGATTGCCGTCAAGTGACCTTGATCATCAAGAAAAATAAGGACTTGCAGGTGTCTGCTTTCTGCCTCAGGTACTGTCAACATTTGCGGGAGATGGAACTGACCATCACCCTGACCATCACCAAGGCAAGCAGTCTCCACCCCTGTGTGTTTTCTTCTGCCAGGTGAGTGACCTAGCCTCTCCCCACCAGTCTGCCTTATCTGAGACCTCGCCAAATTCTCCCAGGCATCTAGGGCTAGGGCTAGGGAAAGCTGTGCATCTTCCTGGGAAAATACAGGTGTCCCTACCTAAAGCCAGAAACCTTCCTGAGAAAATCCTGATATCCTTACCTGAGTCCAGGAATCTTTCAGGGAAAATACAGGTGTCCTTACCTGAGTTCAGGAACCTTCCTGGGAAAATACAGGTGTCCTTCCCGGAGGCTAGGAATCCTCCTGGAAGGAAATGAGAAATCATGGAATGGCTCCTCTGGGAATTTTTCAATGAGGGAATCTTACCAGGGTCATCAGGGATCTGTTCTCCTTACCGGGGTAGGGGCCGCCCCAGCTTTACTAGCTGGCTTTCCCCAGTTTACTCTCAAATCACGCATCCTTTCCGGTCCTCTCCATTCCACACAGACCAGAAGGCAACGATCAGCGTTTTCAGTGGTGGCAAGACCTCTGCTCCGTGTTCAGGACACATGAGGATCTGGAAGCCCTGGCTCTGACAAACAGTGCTCTGGAGCCCACCACACTGAGGGTTCTTTCGGCAGCACTGAAGCACCCCCAGTGTAAACTGCGGAAACTGGCGTGAGTCTCAAAGTCACACCGGCCGTCTGTGTCCTCTGTCTGAGCAGCTCACTGAGTGTTAATACCCTCTAGCCTCATCCATACTGTCCTGAAGAGCACACAGTAAGTTTAGTTAATGTCCATCACCTCATGTAGTGACCAAAAAGAAAAACTATTTCTGCTCTGGCCAGGTGGCTCAGTTGGTTGGAGTATGATCCTGTATATCTAAAGGCTGTGGGTTCAATCCCCAGTTGGGGCACGTCCAGGAGACAACTGATCAATGTTTCTCTTTCTCTCTCTCTCATCAATTCTCAGGCGAGGATTTTTTTTTTTTAAATGTTTCTTGCGACAAGAAGTTTCCACTCTCTGAGCCACTTTCCGATATGCCACAGAGCACTGTTTACTAAAGTCACCAGGCTTCGTGTCACATCCTCAGGACCCATTTATCTTAGGATTGGAAGTTGATACCTGTTGACAGTCTTCACCCAGTTCCCTAGTTCCCTGCCTCTGATAACAACAAATCTCCTCTCTTTTCTATGAGTTTTGCTTTTCTTTAGATTCTGCTTATAAGTGAGATTATTTTTCCAAAGAGGACATACAGAGAGCCCATAGGTATGTAAAAAAGAGGCTCAACATCCATCCATACTCATCAAACAAAAGCAAATTAAAACCAGAATGAGATTTCACACCTATCGGAATGGCTAAATCAACCATAATCAACAAACAACAAGTGCTGGCAAGGATGTGGAAGAAAGGGAACCCTCTTGCACTGTTGGTGGGAATGCAGACAGGTATAGCCCCTGTGGAAAACACCAAAATGTCCCAGGTTAGGGTTATCTGGGTTATATACTCCAAAGTTGCTAAAGAATGGTAACTATGTGACATGATGGAGGTCTTAGCTGACACTAGAGTAGTCATCACATGGCTACTATATAAATGTATTGAATCAATGCATTACACACCTTAAATGTATACATTGTTACATGTTGCCAATATCTCAGTAAAGCTGGGGGAATAAAAGAACTAAGTAGCCAGTTGATGGTGTTAACGGTTTCACAGAGGCATGCACATGTCCCAGCTCCTCGAATTGGGCGCATTAGATATAGGACACGTGTGTTTTGGGGTATATCAGTTATACCTGGATGACGCCGTTTAAAAAGAACTAACTAGCTGATGATATCCCGCTATAACTGGACACAGCTTGCCTCTCCAGTCTTAGGCACGTGCATCGCTCCCTGGTGACTGAAGATTTAATCCTCGTTTTGATGGAGAATCAGTGTCTGAGCTACCTGGAAATACGGGGCACAGCGGTGCCAGGGGAGGCCATGGAAGCTCTCTGCATGGTTTTGAAATACCATCAGTGTTTTCTGCAGTGTCTGAGGTAAGACTCCAGACTGGACTGAGAGAACACCTGGCACCCAGGTGGTCTTTTCCAAGGTATGGAGGGGGGAGGGGTCCCATGGTCAGTCTGCAGGTAGTGTTTTTTCTTAACCTTGTAAGATGTCTTTATTTTTTAATTTGTCAATTACAGTTGACATTTGATAGTATTTTCTATTAATATAGGTTGTCTTTTCATTCATTTCACTCTCCTTTGAAAAAGTGTTTTTTATTTACTGATATTTAGAGAGAGAAAGGAAGAGGAGAGAGAGAGAGAGAAAGAGAGAGAGACAGAGAGAAAGAGAGAGAGAGAGAAAGAAAGAAAGAAAGAAAGAAAGAAAGAAAGAAAGAAAGAAAGAAAGAAAAGAAACATCAATTTGTTGTTCCACTTATTGATGCATTCATTGGTTAATTCTTATATGTGCCCTGACCAGGGATTGAACCCACAGCCTTGGTGTATCAGGTTGATACTCTAACCAACTGAGCTACCTGGCCAGGGCTCTCCTTTTTTTTTTTTTTTTTTTTTTTTAGGCACACAAAATGGTCATTTAATGGACACATTTAATGCTACATGACCCCCATAACCAAGCTCACCAACACATTCACCAGCTCACACACTCCCCCCTTTCTGTGTGTGGCAAGAACACAAGAACTATTATTAGCAAATTTCTCAGAGATAATATTATTAACCATCGCCACTGTGCTGCTGCCTAATGTCAAGGACTGAATCGAGCCAGTTAGGGGACGGTCAGTGACAGCCTCAAGTGTGTGTTCTCTTGCTGCTATCATTTGTGACTCTGCTGAAGTTGACACAGGTTTCCCAGCTGGGGAAGATGCAGACGTCCCTGAGAGTCACCAGGGAGAGACAGATGTGGCTCTGGAGGCACTGCTTTCCCCAGGAACTAAGCCTCGGTGTTTTTGTGCCGTCCCCCAGGTTGGAAGATTGCCCAATCAGCCCTACAAGTTTGTGTAGCCTTGCCAGGAGTCTCCAAAGCAACTTCCACCTGAAGACGCTGATGCTGAGCGGTGGCTCCCTAGAGGACTCGGGGGCCTATTACCTGTCCGTGGCCCAACTGGAGAGACTGTCGTAAGTCTTTTTCTGGGTGTCATGACTGCTGTTGGTTTGTTTGGATGGAGAGTGCTTCTGGGACAAAGGCAGGGACAGGGGCATATGTGTCCCTGGAGCAAACTTGGGTCTCATGATCAAAATAATTACAAAGATGGGTCAGTGGCGAGTTGAGCAAAGAAAGAGAGACAGAGAGAGAATATGTACATAAAAGCACATAGTCACACCTAATACCTAGGATGTAATTCTAATGACCCAGGTGCATCCATTCTCCACCTTACGGACTAGATCCTCCCTCACTGTTTGCATCAATCACCTCCAGCCCCTGCAATTTCTGTGCACCCCCACAATCGCCAATCGCCACACACCCCTGCGATTGCCGTCTTCAGTTGGGTAGATGTGGCTCCTTACCTTTGTGTGAACACGGTGCCACTCTACACGTGTCCCTGAACAGAGCATCGTGTGGCTCCGCCTGGCTGTGGACCTCATTTATGTGGCCCCATCTCCTGTGTGTTCCCTTTCTGATCACCTGTGTTAGTGTGCATCTGTGTTCAGTTGTGCCTGTGGCCCATTCCTCATCGCTGCTCAGTGATAACGTTTGCACAAAGGCGCCACACTGCCGGTGTCTGTCCTGTATGCAGCTGAGCTGTGGGCTGCTCACACTCATACACACTCACACAATCACACACCCACTCACTCACTCATAATGACACACACTCATAATGATACTCTCACACAATTGCACACTTACACTCAGTCACTTGCTCACCCAATTGCACACTCGCACACAATCACATATGCACACTGACACACTCACACTCATCCAACACACATCACTGCCAGTATTCTCGTTTCTGTTTTTGCCAACTTGTTGGGCAGAAAATGATAACACACTGTTTTTTTATTTTATTGTTACTAAAATATTTCTTATTGATTTTAGAGAGAGAGAAAAAACATTGATTTGTTGTTCCATTTATTTATGCATTCATTGGTTCATTCTTATATGTGCCCTGACTAGGGATCAAAACCACAACCTTGGCATATCGGGATGACACTCTAACCAACTGAGTTACCTGGCCAGGGCTTTTTTTTTTTAATATGACAATATTTTTGTGTATTTTGAATTATGACTTTAGTGTAGGTTACTGAAAGTGGAATTACAGAGTCGGAAAGTGGACATTGGATTTTGTTTTATTTTTAACTTTTGGGATGACACTGGTTAATTAAACAATACAGGTTTCAGGTGCACAGTCTGATGATGCATCAGCTGTACCCTGTCCTGTGTGTTCACCACCTCAAGTCAAGTCTCCTTCCATCACCATCTGTCCCCCCATACCCTCCTCCACTTCCCCCAGATATCACATTTTTTGTCAAATTCGCATATCGCTCCTGACTCATAAAAAATTTTCATGGCCCTACTATTCATCTTAGACTCTCTAATACAAATGCCCATGAATGCCTGCTCATATCTTCAATGTATCTTTTTTTTCTTTTTTTACGTAGTAGGCTGATGTCTCTTCCCGGACCATGTCCAGTATCTGACACTCATTCCTCCATCACTGACCTCTGTCTCTTTTCCCTTGAACCGATGGTACCACTGTTTCCCTGATTCACAATCCTTCCAGTCTTCTGTTCTCACATCCGACTTGCTGTCCTCTCCTTAAAATCTTGGAGCCCTCAGAGGTGGCCCCAGAGGTATGACGAGGCTTTTGCATTTAGAAGGAAATCCCCACTGAAATTTCCATCACTCAGTAGGAGACAGAAAACCCGGTCGTGGCCCTGGCTGGGTAGCTCAGTTGGTTAGAGCATTTTCTGGACATGCCAAGGTTGTAAGCTCAATCCCCGGTCAGGGCACATACAAGAAGTAACCAATGAATAAATGAATCAACAAATCAATGTTTCTCTCTCTCTCTCAAATAATCAATAAATAAAGAATTTAAACATAGTTTTTTTTTTTCCTAAAACCCAGTCACAGGTGGGCAGAAGTTGCCTCCCATCTGCATGTCTCTGTCCCACAGGTTGGAGAGCTGTGACCCCACACTGCTCCGCTATAATAGTCTCATCTGTCCCCTCGAGAATAGCCACAGGCTGACCCACCTGAGCTTGGCTGGGAACCCCTTGAAGGAGGAAGGGGCCAAAGAGCTTTGGGACGCCTTACAACATGCCAAGTGTCCTCTTCAGAGACTGATGTAAGTCCCCAAGTCTTCTCTTGTCTGGCATGAGGGTATGAAGTCCAGCACACGGAAGGTAGTCGGTAATATTGTAATAACTGTGTATGGAGCCAGCTGGGTACTTGACTTACTGGAGGGGTATCACTTCATAAGGTATATAAATGTCTAATCACTAGGGTATCCACCTGAAACTTGATATTGAATGTTAACTGTCAATGAAAAAAAAAATTTTTTTTAAAGTTTTGCCCCAGCTGGATGGCTCAGTTGGTTGGAGCGCTGTCCTGTACACCAAAAGGTTAGGCGTTCAATTCCTGGTCACGGCATATACCTAGGTTGCTGGTTTCATCCCCGGTTGGGGCGCGTTACTGGAGGCAACTGATTGATGTTTTTTTCTCACATCAATGTTTCTCTCTTTCTCTCTCTCTCTCTCTCTGTCTCAAATCAATGAGCATATCCTCAAGTGAGGATTTTTTTTTTTAAAAAGAAGCCAAGTACTGATAAGGGCTACAATGTGCATGAACCTTGAAAATATTCTGGTCCATGAGAAAAGCCAGACACAAATCCCCCTAACACACGGTTCCATTTTTATCGATCGTCCAGAAGAGGCAATGGACATCGAGGTGCAGATAGCTCTTCCAGATCCTGACTTTAGTCCTTTTTGTTTAAATATCCAGAAAGCAGACGAGCAGGTGCTAGAGCCGGGGTGAGGTGGGGGGAGAAATTTGAGAATGATGAAAATACCCCAACATTGTAAATGTTGTACAATTCTGTAAATGTCCTAAAAACCTACACTCATGCACCTTACACGGGTGAATTGTTCGGTGTGTTGATGATACCTCGATAAAGCTGTCATACTAATAAATAAATAAATAAATAAATAAATAAATAAAGCAAGAAAGATATCAGTTCAAAGGGTGTGCTGGTTGATTTTTCCCATACATGCTTTCTTCACAGCCTGAGAAATTGCTCCCTGACCTCCAGCTGCTGTTGGGGTATGGCCTCTGCTCTTGTTCAGAATAAAACCCTGAGAAGTCTGGACCTGGGTTTTAATGGCCTGAAGGATGACGGGGTCCTCCTGCTCTGTGAGGCCTTGCTGAACCCTGACTCTGGACTACAAGTGCTTGAGTGAGTGACCACCTCCCCGCCGCCGTTTCCTTCCCGGGAGAGCAGGACAAAGCGCCATAAAAACTCTCTCAGGATAGAATCTGGAGGAATCTTTGTGCATTTCTGGATTTCTTCCTTCATTGGGTTGGAGGGCTGGGGAGCTGCCAAGCACTGGTTTTCAACGTGTGGTCCTCAGACGGGAAAAAAAAAAAAACAGCATCTGGGACATTGTTAGAAACGCAAAATTCTTGCAGTATTTGTCTTTCTGGGTCTGATCATTCACTGAGCACCATATCCTCAGGGTCCCTCCACGCTGTCCCGAATGGCAGGACCTCTTTTTTTTACAGCTGAATAATATTCCATTGTATGTAAATACCCCATTTTATTTTATTTTTTAAGAATTCTTTAATTTTTCAACTACCGTTGACATTTAATGTTATTTTATTTTCATGTCAGGGGTGCAGCATAGGAGTTAGACTTTTATATACTTTACAGAGTGTTCCCCCTGGTATGTCCCAGAGCCATCAAATACAGTTATTATGATATTATTGACTATATTCCCTCTACTGTGCTCTTCACCCCCCTGACTCTTCTGTACCTGCCAATTTGTGCTTCTCAATCCCTTCACCTGCCTACCCAGCCCCCCAACCCTCTCCTGTCTGGCAGCCCTCAATCTATTTTCTTGGCCAATGAGTCTGATTCTGTTTTGTTGGTGTGTTTATGCTGTTCATTAGGTTCCACACAGAAGTGAAATCGGATGGTGTTGGTCTTTCTCTGACTGGTGATTTCACCGAACACAATACCCTCTCGGTCCATCGATGCTGCTACACATTGTACGATTTCATCCGTTTTATGGCCAACTCACATTCCATTGTATACACGTACCCCAGCTTCTTTATCTACCGAATGCCAACTTTTTATTGCCCCTGCATAAACCCATTTTGCTGGAGAAATATGTGGCTGTCTATTGTGTAAGGTCAACAGAATATATTTATTTGGTTTCCTGCCTCCTTCTCCCTAGCCACCCCCCTCCTCAATGAACTGTGACTTCCAGGACACCAAGGACACTGTATCACTCTTCCCTATTGTCATCAAAGCTCTGTGCAGTGCTCAGCACATAGGTCCTGCCAAATAAATATTTTCTAGCCCTGGCTGGTGTGGCTCAGTGGATTGAGCACCAGCCTGCAAACCAAGGAGTCATCAGTTTGATTCCCAGTCAGGGCACTTGCCTGGGTTGCGGGCCAGGTCCCCAGTAGGGGGCGCACAAGAGGCAACCACACATCAATGTCTCTCTCCCTCTCGTTCTCCTTCCCTTCCCCTCTCTCTAAACATAAACTCTTTTTTAAAAAATAAAATTTTTCTAAATGAGTGATTACACTCAACATTTATTATTGACACTATTACAGATGCCCCCATTTTCCCTTCTTGGCCCACCTCCACCCAGCCCCTTCCCCCTGTCCCTCTGGCCATCTCCACACTGCTGTCTGTGTCTATGAATCATGCATATGTGTTCTCTGGCTAATCCATTCACCTTCTTTCATCCAGTCCCACCTCCCCAGCCCCTCTGACAGCTGTCAGTCTGCTCCCTGTTTCCATGCCTCTGGTTCTATTTTGTCCCTCAGTTTATTTTGCTCATGAGTTTTCACCTATTTGAACGAGATATGACAGTGACTCCTACTGTCTCAGACTCCAGGATTGCACAGCTTCCTCTGAATAATCACCCCAAACACACAACAAACCAGCACCTGGCAGGTACTGAAATCGTATTTCCAACCAGAGTGTGGTTTCCAGCTCAGCTCCTGGAGGTGAGGCGAGGTGACTTTCCTGCCATCTGTCTGTCCCACAGGCTGGACGGGTGTCTGCTCACCTCTGGTTGCTGCCAGGCTGTGAATTCCGTGCTCCTGGGCCACCAAAGTCTGAGGTATCTAGACTTGAGCAGAAACTACATTGGGCTTAGTGGCATGCAGCTCTTGTGGGAGACCTTTCAGAAGTGGACGTCGAACACAAAGGTCGTTCTGTAAGTCTGGACAAGGTCCTGGACCTAGGATGCCGCTGCAGGCACTGTTTTTCTCCTGTTTCCTGGGGATTTATACTCTTCTTTCTGTGGCTGGTCGAACCCAGGTTCCTACCTGGATGTCATTGAAAATGTTACCTGTATTCTCCTACCCGATATATTTCTTTTTTAATCCTAAAGTGCACATACCCTGACTGGTGTGGCTCTGTTGGTTGTAGCATCATCCCATACACTGAAAGGTTGCAGGTTTGATTCCCAGTCAGGGCACATGCCTGAGTCTCAGGTTCGGTCCCAGTTGGGGCATGTGCGAGAGGCAACTGATTAATGTTTCTCTCCCTCTCTATCTCTCCCTCCCTTCCCCTCTGTCTAAAATCAATAAGCATGTCCTTGGGTGAGAATTAAAAAAAAAAACAAAAACGCCCTGGCTGGTATGGCTCAGGGGATTGAGTGCCAGCAGGGGGCGTTTGAGAGGCAACTGATGGATGTTTCCCTTACACATCTGTGTTTCTCTCCCATTCTCCCCCTCTCTCTATAAATAAATAAAATAAAAAACAAAAACAAAATTAAGAAAAGGAAAGTGCACCTATAAGAGACTTAGCACAGCACCTGACCCCATGACGTCCTCAGTCAGCAGTGCATCTTGGTCAAGGTTACAACTACACCTGGTGTATCCTCCCCCCCAACCTGTAACAAATTGTTGCCACATTTAGCAACTGGAGACCACACATTCATTTCCTTAAAGTTTCTGAGGGCCCCCAAGATCCTCAAGGGGTTTGATTGGTTGGTCCTAGCTCCTGATGTCCCAGACGGGCTCAGTTACATTGTTCACTGCAGCTCACTGGAGACTGAAGGTCACCTATGTGGCAGGAGGTCTCATGTGTTCTTTATAGGGTGGGTCGTGATGTTACTGCCAGCTTCCTCCGGAATGAGGGGGTGTGGCGGGGATCCCAAAATAGAGCCAGAGTCTTTATTGCTTCATCTTGAAGGAGACACGTGACATCACTTCTGCCATGTTCTGTGGGTCAATGAGAGGGGGGACCCCACAAGCATATATATAGAAGGGGAAGGACCCTTGCAGGGGATATGGGGGGCTGCCCACCCTACCTCGTAAGTGGTGGAACTGAGGCACTCGGACTCCATCCTGAGCTCCTGAGAGCGTCCTCGCTGGTCTCGGGACAGAGCAGAGGGGTCTCCTGGGAAGTGCGTTTCCATCCTAGAGATTCTGCCCGCTTTTCCAGGACGGAAAAGAACCCAGTTTTTGTGCTTTGCAGGGAGAAGAAACGGAGCTCTAGCGTGGATATGATGGACCGGCTGGAGGGCCCCAAAGTAGACGAGGCCATCCTGAAGGTCGTCCAGGACTGGGACGCTGAGGGCTCTGATTGAATCTGATCGTGCAGGCAGATTGGCCTGGGGACCTGCCACATCCCCATACCTTTCTTCCCTGATGATTCCTGGGAAAGTGGACATGTGTTCTGTGGGCCGTTCTGAGTCTGGAGTGGCTCAGGTAGTTCTGGAAAATGGTGTGGGGCATGCCCCCCAAAAAAGCTCCCTGGGAGGTGTGGAGGGTCTGGGGTTAGAAATTTCTGCCTCACCTATTAAAGCAGTGGGAGGATTTCATTAAAAATGTCCATGAGCGCAATTTGAAAACTTTTTGAATGTCATTTATTCACCAGTGGACTCAGACATCAGCTGTTAGAAAGGAGGACATTTCCTCTGTGTCTGGGTGGCTCAATTGATAGGAGTATTGTCCCATATACCATACACACACACAAAAAAAAAAAAAAAAGTTCTAGGTTCAATTCCCAGTCAGGGCACATGCCTAGGTTGCAAGATCGATCCCACATCAGAGCGCCATACAGGAGACAACCAATCGATGTTTCTCTCTCCCTTGCTTCCTCTCTCTCTAAAATCAATAAACATATACTCAGGTAGGGGCTCAAAAAGAAGGACATTTCCAAGGAAGACAACACAGTGTCAAGGAGGGCATAGCTCCCCCATGTTTAGTTCTTACATCTAGAGTAATAAGAAAATTGGGCCCTGGCTGGTGTGGCTCAGTGGGCTGACTGTCAGCCTGCGAACCAAAGGGTCACCAGTTCAATTCCCAGTCAGGGCACATGCCTGGGTTGCAGGCCAGGTCCCCAGTAGGGGGCGCACAAGAGGCAACCACACATTGATGTTTCTCTCCTCTTTCTCGCCCCTGCCCCTCTAAAAATGAATAAATAAAAATCTTTAAAAATATATTGAATGTGAAGTGGGGATGGGTAGGGCAGGGGAGATTAATGGGGGGAAATGAGGACAAATGTCATTGAACAATGAAAAAATTAAAAGAAAAAAATAAAAATGAAGTCAATCCATTAACTGTAAAACCAACCAGAGCAAATTGTCTCAGCTTGCAGCAGGCTAAACCGACCCCAGACTGGATCTAGAGAGCACGGACCTGCCTCCTTTATCTTCTCAATGAGGGGACTTTGAGAAGCTGCAGGAATGAACACACAGGAGAGGGACTCTCCATCTCCAGGCAGACCCTGAACTTTCTCAGGTCGGAGATGTCCAGCCCATGATTAAAGGAGTCAGGCCAGCATTTGCAACTCAGTGACAACGGAGAAAGCAATCACGGGATTTCCTTTCAATGGAAAGAGTCTTTTCTACACAAAGTAATGATCAGGTTATGACGCTCCTTTCTCAACTCTCTCACAGGGTTTTTGTTGCAAGAGAGGAGAGGAGGTCCTCACCCCCATTCCATTCTTTGTTGTTGTTGTTTTTTTCCTTTTTTTAATCTTCACCTGAGGATATGTTTATTAATTTTGAGAGAGAGAGAGAGAGAAACAGCAGTTGCCTGCGGAGGAAACCCACAACCTAGTTTTGGTGGGCAAGATGGAGATTTTAACCAATTGAGCCACCCAGCCAAGGCCTTTTCCCTTTTTTGAAATTTATTTTTATTTTTCAGTTACAGTTGACATTCCATATTGTTTTATAATAGACTCTGGTGATCCCCACCCACTCCATTCTTAGGGGGCAGACAAAAAAGAAGGGCCCATGCAAAATCAAGGCCGGTCACCGATTTGCTCTCCCTCCTTCTGCAGAGCTGGGAGTGGAGGAGCTGGAGCGCATGGAGGGCCCCAGTGAGACGCCCCCTCCCCAGGGAATGAGCAGCTCCCTCTCTGGGGCGCCGCACACTCAGATATGGGCCCCGCAGAGCCAGGCACCCGCCCACTGATGTGCACCCCCAAACGGCCCAGGAGATACCCCCTTTTCCAAAGCAATAAGAGAACACACCTTGGGAACACCAGGGCGCAGAGCAGGGCAGCGCGCCCCGATCTTGGTGGCACGAGGTATTACACCAGGCACCTTTATAAGTGCCCCCAGCCTCAGGCACCATGATGACTGGGAGCGGGTGGAGCTTACACTCCGGTATTTGAAAAGTTCCCCCAGGTGAGTCTAACCTACGGTGGCGTTTGGGAAGTATCAGTAGGAGATAGCGTTACATTTCACAATATGTAAGTGTATCAAATCAAGCTTCAACCCACACAGCGTTGCCAATTCTCAATTAAGCCAAGGAATAAATTAAATTAAATTAATAACATAAAATAATAATAATAATAATAATAAATAGATAAAATAAGCCCTGGCTGGTGTAGCTCAGTGGATTGAGTGCAGGCCTGCGAACCAAAGGGTCGCTGGTGCGATTCCCAGTCAGGACACATGCCTGTGTTGCAGACCAGGTCCCCAGTAGGTGGCGCTCCAGAGGCAACTACACATTGATGTTTCCCTCCTTCCCTTCCCCTCTCTCTAATAATAAGTAAATAAAATCTTTTTTAAAAAAGATAAAACAAGATTAGTGAGATAAAATAAGATAAAGACTTTGAGAGATTATGCCAGTAATGGGGAGACTGGAGGCTCAAGGCAGCTGGTGTTTCCTGTGCCCCAAGGCGGACACGTTAGCACGTTGGAGAATATTTATTGGATAACAAACAGAAATGCCCACTAGGAGTTGATGGGGAGCCCAGGTAAAAGAGTTTTATGGAGCAAGTCGAGGAAACAAACCGCATCCTTAGAGAGCGGTCAGTCAATGCCAGGTGAAACCTCCGGACAACCAGCTGAAGGCTGTGCTCCTGCAGAAGCCCAGGGCACAGGGATGCCAAGGGCGGTGCCCACAGATGCGCGAGGCAGCTGCCCCTCATCGGCCTGAGCCTGGGCCCTTCGGAGGGAGGCAGCCAATGGACAGCGACGACGTCACCACCCGGGATTCCCCAAAAACTAGGCGCGCGTGGTTGCTCCTCGGGATCTGACCCTGGAGGTGAGCAGTGGAGTCGGTGAGTATTGTCTTTGTTACTGATTCAAACCGATTCACTGAGCCTCCTCTCTGCCGAGACTACTCGGAGCCCAGGGGCCAAAGGCACCCTTTGAAAGGATGAAATGTCCCATTTCCCAAACAAAACACGCTTGTTTGGGGTGTTTAGGTACGTGCCACACCCCTTCCAGTCTCTGTGTCTAAAACAGAGGACAGAGCTGGGGGGCTGTGACTCACCGGGTCAAGGTCAGCTGGTATTGGGGTCCTCATTTTGTGGGAGCCCAGGGGGTGTTACTGACTTACTTGTCCTCACCCATTGGCGGTGGCTCACAGTCACCCATCCTGAGGGTGCTGTTTGTGAAGGGAGGGAACCGAGTCGCAGAGGAGTGGCATGGCTTTACCTGAGGTGGCCGGGGTCCAGCGCAGCTTCCAAACCACTCCCTGGAAAGGTAGCCGCTTCTGGGGGTCAGGAAACACCTATGAGGTCACAGGACAGGCAGAGGGTGGAGAAAGGACGGAGATAAAGCAAAGCTGGGGCGAGTCACTTAGGCTCAGAAAATGGCCTTCACCACCCGTCTTAGTTCACCGCCCTCCAACCTGTACTGAGGCCTGGATACTGCCCGCCCCTAATCCTTTTCACCTGGCCCCATTCGCCTGTCTGTCTGTCTGTCTGTCTGTTGGGTTTGATTTACTGGCACCCCTTTCTGGGATGTATTGGAAGAGGTACAAGCTTTTCGTCAGCTGTGCCTTTAAAATGCTTTTCATGAAAACACTCTGAGCTATTATTCACTGAGCCAGAACTTTCCACCCCGTGGAGTGAAAACAGTCAACTTCAGACACTGAGATCATGGACAGAAAGCATGAGGGACAGACACACTGACCATCCCCTGAGAAGGGGTTTATGCAATAGGCATCCATGGATTTGTTTCTTTGCTGCTCCTGCTTTTGTTTATTCTTAGCAAGGAGCAACCTATAGGCTTTCTGGGTCCTTTCCTCCTAAAGAGCTACGTGCTTTCCTCTAAAACAGGGTCTGTCTTGCTCCCCAGTTGCTCCTCCCAGTTTATCTGCACACGAATGTGGGACTGCCCAGTCCACAATCCACCACCGCTCCTGATCCTCCAGCCACTCCCTGCTGCCCGTCTCCACCCCTCCTACCCGTCTGGACGAATGTTTCTTCTTTAACTCCTTGGTTGTTGGACTTCCATACAGTTTGATTTTCTGTCAGTTCTGGTTGTTTTTTGTTTTGAAATTTGTTGTTGTCCTTCTTTTGGTTGTGTGAGGAGGCACAGTGTGTCTACCTAATCCTCCATCTTGGCCGGAAGTCTTTTTTTTTTTTTTTTTTTTTTACATCCTGGTTCTCTTCTTGCTCCTCTAAGTCTCCTTGCCCGTGCTGTGTGTTTAATTCAAATATTTCCTTCAAATCGGTGGGTGTGTATAAAAGTGGGTGTGGCCACCTGAAACACATTCTCTTTAAAATAAACTTCCCTCCTTAATTTCCTCACTTAACTGAATAGTTCAGAGATTTGTGTGTATGTATGCGTGTTTTGTTTTCAATCTCCATTTATACAGTTTCTTTTATGTTAGCGGAAATCTTCATTTTAATTTTCACCTAGGAAATTTTATATTTTTGTGGTTAGGATGCAACCTTTTTAACTTGTTCTCAGAAATGTGGGGGGTGGGGTGGGGGTTGTCTTTTAACTACCAATTGAGAATGTGCAGAAAAGCTTCTTTTCTTGCTAAGTTCTGTTTTGAGTAATCTAGTATGTAAACTTCATCATCTGTCCGTTGGCGGCAATTTCCTCTTTCTCTCTCTTCCCTCATAATTCATAAATGGGTAATGGTAATAAACAGCTCAATCATTTTAGCAAAATGCATTTATTTCAACCAGCTTCCGCTAAAATGCTATTTTCACAGGAAATAACCTTTTGGTATTTTAGGAAAAGCAAACGCTATGCAAAGGTATAAAGTAAAATGTGTCCCTCAGTTCACCCTCCCCAACTCGATCCATTTCTTGCTCCTCCCCCCAAAATAGTGAGTGGACTGGGGTGGGGGTGTTAATATGTTACAGCCGCAGGCACCTTTCTGTGCTGGCCATTGGGCATTTTTAAGGATACAGAGCATTTTAAGGCACGAATGAATGAACACACCTGTTATTGATCAATTATCCTTCATTCTTGCTTTCACAAACAAGCCTGCGTCTAATAATATTTACATTTAACATGCCTAGATCTTGCCAAATTGCCCTCTAAAGAGACGCCCCCAGTGATACTCCACCCACAATCAGGTGCACATTTTTCTCAGCCCGCAGCAAAGCAGGAGGCGATCAAATATGGGCATGGCCAGCTTGACATATTGGACTTGGGACTTACTGGGTTCATAAAGCCAAAGTATTCCCCCCCACCGACTTTTATGATCTAATTTTAGCTTTTTATAACTTGGCACTTGTCATTCTTATTGGTCATCATTATCATTCATGACTACATCGGTTTCTAGTACACATGGAAGCCATACCCAGTTTTTTTTTTTTTTTTTTAAAGCTTTTCAAGTCCTTTGCTCATTTTAATGGATCGAAGTACTGATTGTTGTCATGGACTAGGAGAATTCTTTCTCTAACATATTCATTGTCCTGTGTTTCAAATTTATTTGTACCAGTTCACTGTTTTGTCTTGTTTTTTACTCTTCACCTGAGGATATCTTCAATAGAGATAGAGGAAGGGAGAGAAAAATATAGAGAAAGAAACATCCATCGGTTTCCTCCAGCATGCACCCCGACTGGGAATCGAACCCACAACCTTTTGGCGGACAGGATGACACTCCAACTGAGCCACCCAGCTAAGGCTGTGCCAGTCCACCTATTAGGGGGACTTTAAAGTTTTAGGGGGAGGGGAAAGGGAGCTGAGTTGAAGAATTTTCTCATTTCTACTATGGATTGTGTTTGGGGGGTACCTATAAAGTAGGAATTCACAAACAAATATTTTTAAGTAGCATCTCTTATGTCTTGGATGCTCAGAAATGGAGACCTTTTCTCATGGAAGTTATAGTCTTGCTTAGTCACCAACAGAATAAAGAAGCTTTTTTTACCCAGAATGTTATGTTCTATTTTTGGCTTGTTATAAGAACTCAAATAAGCTTCTAGTCCCAATAAAATTGTCAGCAGAGCTTCTTGGATGAATTGATATTCTGAAAATATACACTCTCTCTTTCCCATCCAGGTTTTTATCTGTCAGAGGCATTTTTAAAACTTTCAAAACGAACATTTTACTTTCCTAAACTATATACACTTTTAGCTCTGTCATGGCTGCATCTCATCTGATGTCTTTTCTTTGCTGACTAGTTATTGAAATTAGGGTGGAATTTTATTTTATTAACTAGGGTGGTATTTTAAAGGTCAGGTTCATTACCAACCCAATTTAATGATGACTTGTCAGTTCTAGTAGTTTTTCAAGGGATTTCCTTGGCTTTTTTAGGTCTACAAACCCACTTATGAACATTAATATTAGACTTTCCTTTAACATTTTTCTTTTTTTAATTGAATTTATTGGGGTGACACAGGTTAATAAAATGATACAGGTTTCAGGTGCACAATTCTACAACATATCATCTGTACCCTGTGTTCACCACCCCAAGTTAGATCTCCTTCCATCATCATTCATTCCCCCCTTACCCTCCTCCATCATGCCCCACCCCTCTCCCCCCAGCAATCACCACACTCTTGTCCATGTCTACGACTTTTTTCTTGTTTTTTTCTTTTTGACTCAACCCTTCCACTCCCCTACTTCTCCCCCATGGCTATCAGCCTGCTCTCTAACTATGAGTCTGTCTCTATTTTGCACGTTGGCTCATTTTGTCATTAGAATCCACCTATGGCACTTGTCTTTCTCTGACTGGCTTATTTCACTTGGCATCATAGTCTGCAGGTCCATCCATGCTGTTGCAAAACGTAAGGCTTCCTTCTTTTTAAAGGCTGAGTAGTATTCCATTGTGTAAGTGTACCACAGCTTTTTTATCCACTCATCTACTTGGGCTGTTTCCAGAGCTTGGCTGTTGTCCTTTAACACTGTTATATCCCTTGTTTCTTCATGTAACTGCTTTGCTACAGAATATATTAAATAATGCTGGAGAGAATATAAAACTGAGTAGTTATGCTGATAGCTAACATCCTCAACTGATTCTCTCAGCAAACCACTGCCTAAGGACCAGACCCAGCCTTTTTTTTTTTTTTCCTAATGGATTGATTTTTGTTCCTATTTTGTTCCTCAGTTTATTTTGTTCTTTAGAT
>VMDR010003687.1:45616-68979 GCA_007922815.1 Macrotus californicus
TTAGCCCAAATATTTTCACAAGTGTATTCTTTTGCCTCCAAAGTACATTTCTTCAATAAAAATCTTAAAACAAAGCTCATAAACAAAAATAAATAAATATTAAAACCAAGCAGCTGATTTTTAGTGAGTGGTAGGAAATTATCTGCTTGTTCCCCCGAGTCTTCACGGATTAGCCAAAAGCATTCACTGATGAGGGTTTTGAGACTCACTCTGTGATTGGTACTTTTCTGGGAACCAGGGTTACAGTCAGGAAAACAGCTCAGAGCTTATAATCTAGTAACAAGATAGATATCAGGTCAAGTCCTTTTTAGTCTAGAAAGCATCATTACCTGTGTGAACTAGAGTTCTCTCGGCGTGTTTAACAAAGGCATAGAGAATGTGGTCCATCTAGTGAGCTGACTGAGGCTGGTTGTTTCAAAGTGATCACTTGATGTGAGACTCTCCTTTGAACTTTGTCACTCTCGCCCCCCCCCCCCCCAGGTCCCATTTGCTCTTTCCAGCCAAAGCCTCTCCCTTTCCATCAACACTGCAGCCCTCAGCCCTGTGTTGAGATGGGAGAAGCCAGTGCATCCTCCTTTCCCAACTATGGGCTGCAGTGGTGTCTCAGGCAGCTGAACAAAGAAGAGTTTCAGACATTTAAGAACTTGCTAAAGGAAAACGCTTTGGAACTGGCCATGTGCTCTTTTCCGTGGGTTGAGGTGGATAACTCCAACACAGAACATTTAGCCTCCATCTTGCACGAGCATTGCAGAGAACCTCTTGTCTGGAAGATATGCATGGACATCTTTCACGAGATGAACCTGCCAGCTCTCTCTCAGAGGGCGAGGGATGAAATGAAAAGTGAGTAAAGGTGTGGGGCCAATCTAGGGGTGGGAGAGGAGCTTGGGGGGGGGGCGGGGTTCTCAAGGTCCTGTGGGAATGGGAAAGGCATCACTGTTCTCGTTGGGTACACCTGTACAGTGTGAGCCCAAACTCCGAGAAGTGTCTCACTGATTACTCTCTCTGGCTGGAAATTAGTGTTGTTTCTAGCCTGTGAAAGAATGAAGAAGAAATAGCTAGAACGACCCTCACTCCACCTAGACAGAATTTGGTTGACGTTAGTAGACAGGATTTAGAGTTGTACCTACTAAACTTGCATTCTGGAGCTACCCCTTGCTATACCTGTGACTTGGAGCATGTCCCCTCCTACTCTGACCCTTGAGTTCCATGTCTTGGAACAGAAGCTGTGATGCTTCTATGTGCTATGGCAAAGGTTTGGTTTGATAAGATAACATAGAGAGCCCTGTCTGGTGTGGTTCAGTGGATTGAGCGCTGGCCTGCAACTCAAGGGGTCACCAGCTTGATTCCCAGTCAGGGCACATGCCTGGGTTGCAGGCCAGGTCCCCAGTAGGGGTGCGCAAGAGGCAACCACACATTGATGTTTCTCTCCTTCTCTTTCTCCCTCCCTTCCCCTCTGTCTATAAATAAATAAATCTTTAAAAGTAAAAAGAAGATAACATAGAGAAAGTGGTTAACAAAGCTTCATCCATTTACTGACAACACTGTGGTGGTTGTACCATGGGTGCCCCCCCCCTTATTTCTCACCCTAAGTGGAGGAATTAAGGTTTGAGGAACGCTTCTAGGGATTGACCTTACTCAGACTATTGGTGCTGTATTAGAGCAATATACTTAGATCGATGGGTGAATTATCTGGAAATATTTAGGAGAAAGGGAGTAGGAAAAAATAATAGCTGTCCTTTACCAGGAGGAATTCTCTTCTTCAACTGTGGACCAAAAAACTTAGCAAAGAGTCCCAGGTGTGGGCAGGCAGACTGACCCTAGAGAGCCCAGGTACCACATGACTAAATGTAACTCAACATCTGTAGCTACAAAGGACATTGACATGCCATGTCTTCCAATCTTCAAAAAATAGCTGTGTGCGGAAAGCTTGTTGGTATTATTCACAGGCAACGAGGGTTATAAATATTAAAATGATGGCTGATGTTTATGGAGTTGGTCCTCCAGGTTTGGCTCTATGCTCTCTGTGCCCTGCCAGTGAGCCTCAGACCTACTCAACAAAATAGACTCCTCATGGCAGAAGATAAAATACAGGTTGTTTCAAGTTCCACAACTTGACCAAGTTCATGTGATAATGCCTGACAAAGAGGAGGCTCCTCACTGAACATTCATTTAGCAGATCTTTAAATTCTGTGTCCCGCGCCAGAGAGTTCTAGCTTTCAGTGCAGCAGTGGGGAGAAGGATAAAGGGACAATTTTTTTTTAATCCTTACCCATTGATACATTTATTGATTTTAGAATGAGGAAAGGAGAGAGGCAGAGAGAGAGAAAGGCAGAGAGAGACTAATGAAAGAGAGAGACTTCTATTGGTTACCTCCTTTATGTGCCCTGACCAGGGATTGAACCTGCAACATTTCTGTGCATGGGACAATGCTCCAACCAACTGAGCCACCCAGCAAAGGCAAGAGGTAATTTTTAAAATGGAGGGTGTAGAAAAATATGAAAGTTTTCTATTTCAGACTAGAGGAAAGTGAGGACTAGAATCACTTCCTAGAAGAAGAAAGGTTTAGGCTGAGAAAAAAATGAAGAAGTTTGCCAAGCTCACTGGACATGCTGAAGAACATTCTGAGCAAAAGCTAACAGCTTTGTGAAAGATTTCACAAAGAGCCAGAGTAGACCATGCATACTTGGAGGGAATGTGGCAGGAGATGACAACAGAGAGAGGGACTAGATGTCAGACAACAGAGCATCTTGAAAATATTTTTAATAGCAAAGAGTAAGCAATTAAATGGTTATAAGGGGTGGGGTAGAAATAATCAAATTGCCATTTCATCATTGCTGCTGAAGGGTTGCGTGGTCCAGAAAAAGTCATGAATATGCATGAGGAGACCCATTGGGAGAAAGAGGGATGATTTGGACAGGGAGGACAATGACAGCTAGATAAAGAAGTAGAAATGGAGCCCTGGCCAGTGTGGTTCAGGTGATTGGAGTGGCATCCCATGTACCAAGAGGTTGTGGGTTCAATTCCTGGTCAGGGCATATATCTGGGTTGCAGTTTCATCCCTGATCCAGGTGTAGGAGGAAATTGATCAATGTTTCTCTCTCATCTCTCTCTCTCCCTCCCTTCTGCTCTAAAATCAATAAACATATCCTCAGGTGAGGATTGTTTTTAGAAAGAAGTAGAAATGAGAACTACATGCAAAGAGAGAATAGGGTATCAAGGATGATATCTAAACTTCTGGCATGAGAAACTGGGTAGATGAGGTTCCATTGCCTTAGGAAATGCTGAAAGAGATGTTTTGCAGCAAGTGGACCAGGAAAGGGAGGACCTCGTGAGTTGAAGGTATCTCTATTTGGATAAGTCACAGGCATCTAGCGAGGAGTTCACTAACTAATCTGAAGTTCAAGAGCGGTGTTTAGGATGACTTCTGAAGATAAATACTTGGTAACCACAATATACTGCCCCATTATATGGCTTACCCCAGGCCATACAGCAAAACAAGGACTGAAGTTCAGGCCCTCGCCAGATAGCTCAGCTCAGATAGCACTGTCCCAATATGCCAAGGTTGTGGGTTCGATCCCCAGTCAGGGCACATACAAGAATCAACTAGTGAATGCATAAATAAGTGAAACAAATCTCTCTCTCTCTTTCTCTCTCTCTCTCTCTCTCTCTCTCTCTCTCAAATCAATAAAAAATTTAGTTGTTAAAAGAAGTTTGTTTCCAAGTTCAAAATTGGAGCACTCTTCATGTGGACATCTGTTGCTTCACTGTGGTGGTAGTGATGGTACCCAAGGCTCTGTCTCCATCCCAGACTGGTCACGGGGTATACTGATTCATCTTGGTTCTCCTCAGTAATCAGGGCAGAAGGTGCCCTCATCCCTGGCCAGGGTCATTGCTGCGACATTATGGAGACCATCTGTCATCTGCTCTGTGTTGCAGAGTCTTCACTGGTTGAAACACTAGGAGATTCTACACCCACAAAGACTGATGAAGAGACCAGCACGGAAGGACTTCCAGGTCTGTGTGAGGCAGGGATAACACGTTTTCTACCTTGGTCAAGGGCACCGCCATCCACAGAGCTAGTCCCACCAAAAGCCCGGTCATTTTTCTTAGTCTTTTTATTCCTGATTGATTGATTCTTTCTTTTCTCTGCCCTCTACCTAATTAATCAGGAAATCATGAGACCTAACTCTGAAGTGTGATTCGTTTCTACACATTCCTCATACAGCCTGCGTGTCAGAATCATCGCACTTGACTCACTAACCTGTTTCCACTCTGGTTACATGAAATCCATTTTCCCCTCAATAAGGACCAACGTGATCTTTTAAAAATCTCCATCTTAGCCCTAAACAAGTAGCTCAGTTGGTTAGAGCTTCATCCCAATAGCCAAGGATGTCAGTTCGATCCCCACTCAGAGCACGTACAAGAGGCAACCAATGAGTACATGAATAAGTGGAACAACTAATTGATGTTTCTCTCTCTCTCTTTCTCTTTGTCTCTCTCTCTCTCTCTCTCTCTCTCTCTCTCTCTCTCTCTCCCTTCCTCTCTTTCTCTCTCTCTCTCTAAAATTAATCAATAAATAAAAAATTGTTTTTAAATTTTCCATCTGATACTTTTACTCCCCCGCTTAGCAATCCTGAAACGGTTTTCCATTGCATCTGTGATCAAGTACATTTTTCCGTAACCAGCGAGTCTAATACTACCCTTATGACTATTTCTAAAACAGGGCAATTCATTCCCACATCATCTAAGACAAATATGTACATAGCTGCATATTTGTAGGAGACTGTTTCCTACTAAGCACACACAATGGCTACTCTCAGTCAAGTGTTAGCTACAGGATGTTGGAGGCTGTGCTGTTCTTTACCAGATCACCTCATGTAATCTTCAGAGCAACTTCACAGCATAGGAACTATTATCCTTGCTCCTGCAATAAACATACAGAAGCATGTGCACCTGGTGGGGGGGTTCTTTTTTCTTTTTTTTTTTCTTTTTTATTTTATTAGGGTTTTTTTTTTTTTCATACGTAAGCCTGTTGAGTGGTGTAAGCCCTCACCAATAGTGACAGAATTCACATTTAGATCAAGTGTCTGACTCCAGACCCTTAGTTTTTAAATTTTTAATTGGTTTTTACAGAGAGAGGAAAGGAAGAGGAGAGAGAAACCTCAGCCGGTTGCCTCTCATACATGCACTGACCCAGAATTGAACTCACAACCTTTTGGTTTACAGGATGATGCTCCAACCCACTGAGCCTCACCAGCCAGGGCTCCAGACCCTTAGTTTTTAACAACCAGATTTGATCTCTCATTTCCATGACTTACCCAAAGGTCTCCAAAGGACAAAAAAACAGAAATGAGACCAGAACCCAAACCTTCTGATCCTGAGCTCAGTGCTCATTTTATGTACTCTCTGCCCCTCTAGCTGAGCCTGCAGCTCTAGAAGGATCGGAAGACAGAATCTGCCATTGCAAACCGTGTCTCAGGGACTCTGTGGGTCTGACCTGGGTAATTCACCTAAGCGTGCGTGAGTTTACTCTTCTTCCCTCTCTTTTTCGCAGAAATGTCACAAGCTATGGAACCAGATGGTACCACAGCAACAGAGACAAAAGACCAAGGTAAAGAACCCTGATTTATTTATTTTTTACTTTTTTGACATCTTGGAATGAAGTTGGTGGGTGCGCTGTCTGCGGAGCACAGATGCTAGAAGAGTCCGCTTTCCCTCTGTCCATCCTCATTTGCATCTCTGGTGCATCCATCCCTTCCCTCAGAGCTCTGGAGATCCTCACCACAGGTCCCCGGATGTCCACTGTCATTATCAGCGGTCTGTTTTTATAAAGGTAAATTTCAAATTCCTAAGTTCATCTTAGTGAACTTGGGCACTCAGGACCAGCTCATTGGGCAGGTACTAAATAAAGAGACAAGTCAAGTGCCTTGTTTATTTTATTATGTTTTAATCCTTACCTGAGGATACTTGTATTGATTTGAGAGAGATTGATGTTAGAGAGAAACATCAATCATAAACACTCTGGCCTGGGTGGCACCCTTAACCTAGATATGTGTCCCAATGGGGGTTCAAACCCTCAACCTTTCTGTTTATGGGATGATGCTCCAACCAACTAAGCTATCCAGCCAAGGCATGTATAAGATTGATCTCTCTCTCTCTCTCTCTCTCTCCCCCCTACCTCTCCAAAATCAATTAAAAATATATCCTCAGGTGAGTATTAAGAAAAAAAAGAATATAAGGTGTCGGCTATTAGCTTCTCAAAAGAAAAATCAGGTTAAAGGAACAAATAGAGTTACTTGGTAGAAAATCCTAAACCTTTGAGGACATGATCTTTGAGTGAAGGGATTAGGGGTGGAGTTCATCACCAATAACACATTGCTGAGAAGAAACAAAGTCTCATACACATAGAATGCCTGAAATCCAGCCTGTCTTCAAACCCTGCTTCCTGTTTTCCTTTTCCCTTCTCTGGCCCCACATAGGCCACGAAGATGACGAGTGGGTCTACAAACGTCACGTGATGACGAAGTTCTCAGGGACGTCGGGTGCCCACCACGGTTTTGAAACCTTTGCCTTTGATTGTCCACAAATGCAAACCTTGTTTGGTGCCTTCACGCCAGACCAGCAGGGCTTCCGGCCTCTCACCGTGGTCCTGCATGGAAGACCAGGGGTGGGGAAGTCGACTTTGGCCAGAAGAATCCTGCTGCACTGGGCCAATGGGGAGCTCTACCCAGGCATGTTCTCTTACGTCTTCTTCCTCAACGCCAGAGACATACCGTTGAGGAGGAAAAGCAGTTTTGCAGAGTTAATTTCCAGGGAGTGGCCAGACTCTCTGGTCCCCACGATGAAGATCTTGTCTCGGCCAGAAAGACTCTTGTTTGTACTTGATGGTTTTGATGACCTGTACTCTGCCTTCAAAGATACCGACACGCATCTCTGTGCCAACTGGACAGAAAAGCAGGCAGTGTCTGTCCTGATAAGTAGTCTGCTGAAAAAGGCCCTGTTCCCAGAGTCCTCCCTAATAGTCACCATCAGAGACGTAGGCGTGGAAAAGCTCAAATCCATGGTCACCTCTCCCCGTTACCTCTTTGTCGAAGGAATCTCGATGGAAAGAAGGATCCAGTTGTTCCTCGAGCACATCAAGAATGAGGACCAAAAAATGCAACTCCTGCACTCAGTGGTGGACAACCATATGCTGATTGACATGTGCCAGGTGTCCACCGTGTGGTCACTCCTCTGCCAGGCTCTCGAGCTGCACATGGCATCAGGAAAGAGCCTGCTCCCTACCTGCCAGGTGCTCACAGGCTTGTACGCCACCTTTCTGGTGCATCAGCTCACCCCTCGAGATGCACCGAGGCGTGGTCTCAGTCCAGAGGAAAGAGTCATCTTGAGGGGCTTGTGCCGGATGGCCGTGCAGGGCGTCTGGGCCATGCGGTTTGTGTTTTACCCCGACGACCTGGGTGTCCACGGACTGACGGAGCTGGAGCTCTCCTCTCTGTTTCGCAGGAGCATCCTCCTCCAAGATGCCCACGGGGACACGTGTTTCACGTTCCTGCACCCCAGCCTGCAAGAGTTCTGTGCTGCCTTGTACTATGTTCTAGAAGGACTGGAGACGGAGTGGTATCCCCACCCTCTGTATGTGGGGAACATGAAGACTTTGAAGGAGCTCAAACAGATCAGCTTCAATGTCCACTTGCTCCAGATGAAGCGTTTCTTGTTTGGCCTCATGAACCAAGAGCTGGTGAGGACGCTGGAGGACTTGCTGGGGTGCCCACTTGCCCTGATGGTGAGGCGGGTGCTTCTCCACTGGGTCTCTCTGTTGGGTCAACAGGCCGACACTTCCTCCACTCTGGACTTCTTGGATGCCTTCTACTGTCTTTTTGAGACCCAAGATGAAGAGTTTGTCCGTTTGGCATTGAACAGCTTCCAAGAAGTGAGGCTAACGGTGAGCCGGCAGATGGACCTCCTTGTGTCTTCTTTCTGCATCCAGCATTGTCAGAACTTGCAGAAAATTCGAATGGACGTCAGAGAGATCTTCTCAGAAGATGAGTCCACCGAGGCACAGCCGGTCATTCTGCAAGGGTGAGTGTCCCTCTCTGCAATGTTCTTCCTCTCTGTCCTGATGGAGGTATTGCTGCTTTGAGGTAATAATGGCTGCAATCAAGCTAATTAACATAGCCATCACTCACATGGCTCCTGTGTTCCTGTGCATGTGCGCAGTGAGAACACTTGAGACCTACCCTCCTAGAAAATCTCAAGTGTGCGACACTGAATTGTTAACGATGGTTCTATGGCTGTACGTTAGGTGTCCCTTTCCTGCAGCTGAAACTCTATGCCCTTTGCCCATTCCCCGCCCTACTCACCACCCCGTCTTGTTGCCACCGGCAACCACCGTGCACCCTCTGCCTCTGTGAGTTTGACTGCTTCAGATTCTGTAGGTAAAGTCGTGTGCATCTTTCTGCGTCTGGCTTTTCTTACTCAGCATAATGTCCTCTGAGTTTATCCATGTGGTTGCGGATGGCAGCACCTCCTATTTTAAGGCTGAATAATAATATCCCATGAGTTCTGCATGACCTTCTTTCTATCCATTCATCCATCCACAGATATTTAAGTTGTTTCTATACCGTGGCTGTTGTGAATAATAGAGTACAAATAATCTCTTGGGAGCCTGATGTCAAATCTTGCATATAAGTGGGATTATTGGATTGTATGGAAGTTTTATTTTTTATGATAGTTTTTCATTCTCATTGGAGAATATTTATTGATTTTTTTTTTTGAGAGAGAGAGAAACATTGGTGTGAGAGTTGCTTCCTGTATGTGCCCTGACTGGGAATCGAATCCGCAAACTTTTGCTGTATGGGATGATGCTGCAATCCACTGAGCCACCCAGCCAGGGCTATTTTTAATTTCTTGAGAAATCTCCATACTGTTTTCCATAGTAGCTGCACTATTCCACCTTCAAAGGGGAGCTAGAATTTAAGTGCAATCCGATGCAGCAGCCTGTGTCTGCAAACCATCCTCTATACCCCTGGGCACCCAATACTCAGGACACAAAGTGAACAGGAGTGTGCATATGCAAAGCACAAAGCAGCATTGCTGAAGTGTCCTCTGAGCCTCTAAAGCCATCCCTCTCTCGTCCCAACAGCCTGGTCTCTCTTGTCCAACGTGGCTGCAGCCGTTGCTCGTGTTCAAATCCCTCCTCTGGCAAATGTCTCTTTCCTTCTCCGTTGCAGGGTGCAGATCAAGCCCCTGGTGAACGAGTGGTGGGAAAACCTCTGCTCCACGCTCAGTGCCCAACCAAGCCTGCAGCAGCTGGACCTCAGCAGCAGCATCCTGAGTGAGTGGGCCATGAAGACCCTGTGCGTCAAGCTGAGACAGCCAACCTGTCGAGTACAGAAGCTGATGTAAGGCTGCTCGGCCCTCTGGGACATGCCCCTCTGTGTGGCTGGCTTGTCACAGACCTCCTCACCCACCTCCTAAGACCAACCTACAAAATGCATTTGGAGGGGACATGTGCTATGGGAGGTATAGGAACCAAGTTCCCAAAACCATAGGGTGGGGAGTGACTAAAGACCTTGTGGAAGGGATTACTGAAGTGGGGGTCATTTGTTCAGGGTTTTGAAGGATGAACAGGAGTTCGTTAGTAGGGGGGAAAGGGAGGAGAGCTCAATTCAGGCAAGTGAATGATTTACAGAAGCCCTTAAATCACTCCTTAGTGCTTTTAGGCTAAGGCACAAATATTTGAATGTGTAATAATTCCTGGGTCTGTTGTAGACCCCAGGGTACCCACCAGGCACCTGCAGTGAGAAATAAAGGGCTCACTGAACTTCAAAGGTTCTATTCTTTAATTTTCCTTCCAAGACCAAGCAAAGTCCACATAGCAACATTGTACCCTTGCTGCTCTTCCTGCCTTTTTCTTTTTTTTTTTTTTTTTTAAGTTTTAGAGAAGGGGAAAGGGAGAGAGGGAGAGAAACATCAATGCATAGTTGCTTCTCATGCACCCCCTACTGGGGACCTAGCCTGCAACCCAGGCATGTGCCCCAACCCAGAACTGAACCAAGGACCCCTCTGGTTCGCAGGCCAGCACCCAATCCAATGAGCCACACCAGCCAGGGCACCTTTCTGCCTTCCTTAAACGGGCCTGTGCCAAAGAGCGCGGTGATCCCAGAATAGCAAACGATGCCCTTGTTATCTTTAGTCCTGCACCTGTCCGCTGTTACCTGACTGCTTTTCCTCCCCAGTAGCTGTCCCTGTTTTCAATGCTGGTCACACCCTGTGATTTTCTCTAATCCACGCAGTCACTGCATCATACAACAGTGACTCACGATGTGGCAGAGATTTAGGGATTACGAAGGTGTTAAGTAAACCCAGCCCCACCACCCACACCTCAACTTCCTTACTTCCATTCTCCCTAATGAAGGCTCTCACGTCTCACTTATTTTCCATGAAATTATATGTTCATATGGGTGGATGAATTTTTTTAACCCAAAGGGTCTCGTGTTCCATGTACTATTCTGACATTTGACATTTTTCTTCAACTTGAACTCTACGGAGTTCTACTATTAATGGATATACCGTGTTCTATTCTTTGGGGGGAGAGAGTTTAAGTTTTTATTTTTCAGTTTTTGTTGATATTCAATATTATATTAGTTTCAGGTGTACAGTATAGTGATTGGACATTTATATAATTTATGAAGTGATCCACCCTCTGATACTTTCGGTACCCACCTGACAATGACACATAATTATTAGGTTATTACTGACTTCATTCCCTATGCTGTACCTTACATCCCCATGACTATTCTGTAACTGCCAATCTGTACTTCTTAATCCCTTCACCTTTTTGCCCAGCTCCCCCCCAATCCCCCTCCCCTCTGGTGACTGTCAAAATGTTCTCTCTGTGAGTTAGTCTTGATTTGTGTTTGTCCATCTACTGTATTACATTCTTTTTTTTTTAAGAATAGTCTTTTTATTTAAAGATTTTATTTATTTTTAGACGTAGGGGTAGGAAGAGGGAGAGAGGGAGAGAAACATCAATGTGTGGTTGCCTCTTGTGCGCCCCTCCACTGGGGACCTGGCCCGCAACCCAGGTATGTGCCCTGATCGGGAATTGAACTGGTGACCCTTTGGTTCACAGGCCAGCACTCAATCCACTGAGCCACAGCAGCCAGGGCTGTATTACATTCTTAAGCACAATCCTTTTGTCGTTCTCTGGTGACTGTCTCCTCTGTTAGTTTAAGCTCCATGAGAACTCAGAGTATTCACATTAGTAATACTCTCCTCCCAGTGCCCGCCGCTCCACAGGCACTTAAGTATTTGTTGCTTTAAAATTAAATAAATGTGCCCTAGCTGGTGTGGCTCAGTGGTTTGAACACCAACCTGTGGACCCAAAAGGTCACCAGTTCGATTCCCAGTCAGGGCACATGCCTGGGTTGCAGGCCAGGTCCCCAATGGGGACCACATGGGAGGCAACCACACATTGATGTTTCTCTCCCTATCTTTCTCCCTCCCTTCCTCTCTCTCTAAAAGTAAATAAATAAAATCTTTTTAAAAAAAATTAAATAAATGCAATTAACAAAAGATGAAAGTTGGGATGGGAAGGACATGGAAAGGAAATGTCATGATATTCCTAACCCACACTGTCTTGTTGCTCTTTCATAGACTTAAAGGTATGCAGATTACCCTTGGTCTCCATCACCTCTGGAAGACTCTCATCATCAGCCCCACCATCAAGTATGTGAACTTGGAAAGCACTCACCTGAAGGAGGAAGATATAGGTATCGCATATGAAGCGTTGAAACACCCTAACTGTGTGTTGGAGTCTTTAAGGTAAGTCCCGGCTACGGTTTTCACTTCTATGATTGTAGGGGTTTTTTTTTTGTGTGTGTTATTGTCATATTGCTTTGACTTTTTATTTTGAAATGATTATTCAGGGTGAGTTGCAAAAATATTGCAGAGGGTTGGAAAGATGGCAAAGTCTGGCGACAGATGGTGGGAATGGTCATACAGCAACGTGTATGTATTTAATGCCACTGAACTATGCACTTAAAACTGCTTCAAGCGGCCCTGGTTGGGGTGGCTCAGTGGACTGAGTGCTGGCCTGTGAACCAAAAGGTTGCTGGTTCGATTCTCAGTCAGGGCACATGCCTGGGTTACAGGCCAGTTCCCCAGTAGGGGGCATGCAAGAGGCAACCACACATTGATGTTTCTCTCCCTCTTTCTCCTCTCTCTAAAAGAAAATAAATAAAATCTTTAAAAAAATGCTTAAAGTGATCATTTTTATGTTGTGTATATTTTACCACAATAAAAAAGTAACTTTTGAGTTTTCATAAACTTTTCAAAAATCACAGAGGGGTAATGGGTTCCCTTCAGCCCATTTCTCCCTGTGGCTGTATCTTATGTAACTATAGTGCAATGTCAACACCAGGACCTCGACAGAGTTACCATAAATGTATGTCACTCTACGTCATGGTATCACATAAAATGTCAGTGTGTGTGCATTCGTGAGACCACAGTGTGACCAAAATACACAAGGGCCACCCCCTTGTGTTACAGACACACACCCCCACCCCACCACCCTGATCCCTACCCATAATGCATGTTTCCATCTCTATAATTTTGTCATTTTGACAGGACTGTATATGGAATCACACAGCATGTCACACCCTCAGGCTGCCTTTTTTTTTTTTAAGATTTGCATTTATTTTTACAGACAGGGGAAAGGAGGGAGAAAGAGAGGGAGAGAAACATCAATGTGTGGTTGCCTCTCACACGCCCCCTACTGGGGACCTGGCCCACAACCCAGGTGTGTGTCCTGACTAGGAATTGAACCAGCAACCACTTGGTTCACAGGTCAGCACTCAATCCCTTGAGCCACACCTGTCAGGGCATGAGGTTGCTTTTTTTTTTTTTTTTGACCAGCAGATATTCTTGAGATCCATCTGACCCATTCTGTGGCCCCGTAGTGTGTTTTTATTCATTGATTTTAGGGGAAGAGAGAGAGAGAGAAGGAGAGAGAGAGAAACATTGATTTGTTGTTCCACGTATTTATTCATTCATTGAGTCTTTGCCCTGACAAGGATCGAACCTGCAACCTTGGCATATGGGGATAATGCTCTAACCAGCTGAGCTACCCAGCCAGGGCCGCGTGTTTCTTTTTATTGTTGAGTGCCGCACAGTGGCAATCAAGTACTGCCATTGGTGTACCCATTCATCCTTCCCGGGACACTTTGGTCATCTCAGGCTTGGAGCTGTGACCACAGTTTTGTACATCCTGGGCCCAGGGTGTTGTTGGTTCGAGTGGCCTGGTCTGAAGGCACTGCCGTGCCCAGGGTGTTCTGAGACACAGATGATGAACTCTGTCTCAAGCTTTATTTACAGACACACACAGTGCAGGGAAGCTGTGTAGCTCACCAGCGTGCCTCTTAAGAATGTAATCCAAGGCAGCCAGCAGTCCAGGGCACAGAAGTCCTTACAGGATCAAAGCACACAGGTGTTTGCCCAGCACAGGTGGTGAACATTACAACCATCTCTGGGAATGAAGAGGAAGCAGCTGCCAAATCTCTCCAGGGCTCTGATTCAAAGAATAAGGAAGAGACACCTTAGCAGGAAAGACGAGAGGAAGAGAGGCTGCTGGGGACCAAGCGAAAAGAAAGTGGAAAGTTCTGTGGTGGGAAGTCACAGCCCTGTTGTGGTGACTCTGAGGACAGGGGTGTTGTTCTGGTTCGCTCTCTGCAGTAGTCCCAGACCTATGCATTGGGTGGAGGGGGTGGGGGTGGGGGAATGGTTGATTGGCTTACCTTACAAATGGGAGACAGCTTAGAAAGATAGACTGGCCGACGTCATGAAGCGTTTTGATTGCAGACTCAATGTGAGGTGCATTTCTCATGCATTCGGCAAACAGGGAGCTCCGATGATGTTCTTAAAACTATGCATTGGGTCCTGCGATGTGCCCATGAGTGGGAGCAGGTTCCTTTTCTCAGGGTGTTCACAGACTCACATGGGTAAACCAAGACAGGGGAACCCCCGAGTTGTGCACCATCCACGCGTGTGTTTGGAGGACTCTAAAAGGTTGATCTACAATTCGACAGTCAGTACTTGAAACTGTGGTCTATGTGGAAGAGTATTCATTCATAGGTACTGGAACAAATACACACACAAACGCGTAATGGCTCAGAAATAACAGAAGGGTATTTCTTGCCTACAGAATTAGCCCAACGGGGTTTCAGATAGATGTCCAGGTGAGCAAGGATTCTGCCATTAACACTTCCAAGACCCTCCTGGGCACAGACATTCGGCTTACAGAAAGAGGGGGCGCTCACAGGACACCTGGAGGTTTTAGGGACCTAACCTAGTAGGTTCCAATCCTTCCCGCGTCCCATTCTCCAAGCTAGAATGTAGTCATGTGATCGCTCCCGCTGCAAGGCAGGCTGGGAAATGTAGTCCAGCTCTGCCTCCATGTGGAAGCAGGAACAGCTTTGCATAGTTTAGGGGGAAAAAAAAAAATGCCCCACTGGCCAACACAAAGAATTCTGATGTTTGCAGCAACCTGGATGGATCTCAAGGGTCTTCTGCTGAGTAGGCAAAGCAGACAGAAAGGCAAATATTGTAGGTTCTCACTTACACATGGACTCTAAAAAACTGTTTTAAAAAGGTGACTCTGAAAACAGAGTAAAATGCTCGTTGCCAGGAGATAGTGTTTAAGGACATAAACGTGCAACCTGTAGACAAGTACCATATTTTGCCATATGTGATGCACACCTCTGTATAGTGTGCAACCATCTTCTTTGGCCCAAACTGTCAGGGGGGAAATAATCATTTTAATTTTTTAATTCAATTTTGTATTTATTTATATTTAGATGCTTTCTTTTTGCATTATAAAGGCAAGACATTTTATGTAACAAATAGTTACAAAACACAGGAAAAGATACAAGTTATTCCAGGCACTACCCGTGTAGAATGTGCATTCTTATTTTTCCCTCAAAAATTTGGGCAAAAAAAATGCACGTTATATATGGCGAAATACAGCAGATCGTGGACATGCAATGCATATACTGTAATGATTATAGATGACAATATTGCCTAATAGACATTAAACTTGCTAAGTGACTTGCTCTTTTATTTATTTAGGTACTCAACTATGTGTTCATTTACATAAACTTTGGGGAGAAATCTTTGCCTAAAGCTGAGTATGCTATACAAATATGTATTGGCATTTAGATCTGTCTTTGCAAAGACCTGTATGTTCTATAAGCAAAAAGAATATAAAGGTTTTGTGTTAAGATTAAGCCACTCTACTAACTAAAAAAATAATAATAATAGGGCAATAACGTGTTTGCCCAATGGAAAGCAACTCAAGAGAGCTGGAGGAGGCCTTCCTGGAAGAAGGGTTTCCCCTGGGCTTTCTTTGCAGAGAACATCACTGCCTGTTCTCCTAAGAGACTGGGTCATCATTATGCTCACCACAGAAAAAGAAATGGTTAAGTATGTGACCTGATAGAGTGGTAGCTATTTCTACAATGGTAATTGTATTTGATGTATTAGCTAAATGTCTCAAACCCCCATGTTTATACGTTAAACTTACAGTGTTTGGTGTCAGAGATGGAATGTTTGCAGGCGACCAATGCTGTGAATAAGATCATGCTGGAGAGAGAGAGGTGGGGTGGGGCGAGCAGGATTGAAAGTAGTGAGACAGGCTTGCTTGGAAGAAGTAAGATTCAGGAGTCCTGAGCAAGAACTTGAGCCACATAAAGACCTGAACCTGGGGATGAGCAAGGATGTTTGCAAACAGAGGAACAGCTGGTGCTCAGACTCTGAGGCCACAGCAGACAGGGTCCAGGCGCCAGCGGGGATGACAGGAGAGGCTGGCCTGTGGTGAGTGGGGGAAGCTGGGTTGCCTTGGGGACAGACGAGGGTGTGATTCACGTGGACTGTGTCTGCAGGTTGGATCACTGCGGATTAACCCACCCCTGCTGCCTGCTGCTCTCCCAAATCCTGCTGACCTCCACCAGTCTGAGATCTCTGAGCCTCACAGGAAATAAGGTGGCAGGCCAGGGCATCGCCTCTCTCTGTGAGGCCTTGAAGGTCTCCAGGTGCTCCCTGCAGAAGCTGATGTGAGTGGCGCTCCCTTTCACAGAGGGAAGAGGGGAGCTGTTTTGTCTGAACTGAGGCCAATCAAGTACTGGGGGAGGGGTGGGGGGAAGGGAGAGAGGAACTGGGCTAATGCATAAGCCAAGGATTACAGTGGGAGTTTTGACCTCGTGGGAATGCTCCAAGGTTGAGGTTTAATAGAGACCCAATAAGTAACACCTGTGTCTTTGCTACTGCACTCTGACCTGATATAAACGATGGAACATAGCCAAACTCATCAACTCAGAGAGAAGATGGTGGTTACTGAGGGCTGTGGGGAGGAGGGGTGGGTGGCACATAGATGTTGATTAAAGCTCATGAACTTCCACTCCTAAGATGAGTAAGTTCTGGGGGTCTAATGCACAGCACGGTAACAATCGTTAACAATATTATGTGGTGTATTGAAAATTTCACCAATGCTGAAAGCCCCAGGGAGGCACAGGCTTGTGGTCAGAGCTGCCCACTGGGCTAAAGGTTCTGTTTCCATTAACATCGTCTTCACAGACAACCTAGCAGGTAGGAATTTGCTTCCCTGCCACTCGCTGACAAAGAAAGCAGACTCCGGCAGAAGAAGGGAAGTCTCTTGTCTAAGGTCACACAGGGAGTACAAGGCACGGCCAAAGCAGGAGCTCCCGTTCGATGCCTCAAGAACTGATCCATTTCCTGGAGCTGTCTGTCCTCCAACCCGGGCATTGTGGTTTCTCCACGCCACTTCCAAAATATGTCATGGACCTAATATGCCTCCTTTGGCGGGAGTTCGGTTCTAAAGCCTTAGCAAAAGTTGAAAAGCAAATAACCCAGAGTACCTTTGTAGAAGGTAATAGTAGGAGCAAGATATCTTCTCTTCATTAGTCTGTAAGAGAGAGGGAAAAAAACACTTTTTTTTCCACCCTCTTAGGTTCCATGTCTGGGGCCTGTAAATTAAACTGACAAGAGACAAATTAACAAGAGAAAAGGCATACAAATCTTATTGATATTAATTTTGTAAGTATGTGAGGATGTCCCAGAAAGGAGAAACCCAAGGAGAAGGTAGACTCAGGAGCTTATATACCATTTCAACAAAGAGCAATAAACTGGGGAGAAGTAACCAGACAAAGGAAAGGGGGTTCGGGCTTCTAGGGCTGAAAAATTGTGGGGACGTGACTAGGACGTACATGGGGAGAATTAAAGGTAGATAAGGGTTAAATGAAGACTCATCTCCATTGCTGGTGATGAGGGTCATTGTCCTCCCCTCATACAGGAGAAGGGAACACCTGCCCAAGAGAAATCTTTGTTCCACTTTTAGGCAGGTGGTGGGGAGGGCAGAGAGTTCTTATCTTTTCTGCTTTTTCTCAATTGCCATTAGCTGAAAATAACCCCAAAGTGGCATATTTGGGGGTGGCATATCCTGGTCTCCTTGGAGACCAACCCACCCAGCATTCCTTTGTCAAAAGATCACTATCAGTAACACAGACTGTGTGCTTTACGCATGTTAGATGTGTTCATTTATTTCACTTTGCCATGACAGAGGGACTGTTAAACCCTGACTTTCAAGTCTGATTGCTTCCTAAGCTTCGAGCAGTCGATGGATGATCTCGTTTACGTCTGAGGGTCACAATGTGTTGAATGCGGGTTCCTCTAAAGAGCAAGGTCACTCGTCTTGGCAAAAACCTCACCCCGTAGTGCAGGTAGGAGCAGAAACAACCAGACAAGAGAACAGATTCATGTGGCCTCTGCGTTTCCAATTGTAGACACCACAGGTCTAACCCCTTACGACATTCAGTGGTCTTGTTGGACTGAAGCTTTGCAGTTGAGTGTGTAAGGTAAACGCAGACACAATGTGACATCACCATATGTCTGTGAGGACATGCCAGCCACAGGGGTGACATTTCTCTCATCTTACAAGCAAGGGAGACATGCAACATCCATACCTCCTCATTTCTTTTCTGGGCTGTCTTCCTTGCAGACTGGGGAACTGCAGTCTCACAGCCGCCAATTGCTGGGATCTGGCCTCAGTGCTCCGCTGCAATCAGAGACTGACACACCTGGACCTGTCCTCCAACAGGTTGGGGGCGGAAGGTGTGACTGCATTGAATCGAGCCTTAAAGCTTGTCACCTGTGCTCTACAGAGGCTGATGTGAGTCAAACGCGATCCCCTGTGAGGACTTGGTAGCTTTGTGGCAAATTGTGTGTGCCCACCTCAAAGAGTGGGGAGGGAGCAAATGCTCAGGAGGAGGTGCCTGCCACGTGCCACATCCTGTCCCAACAAATCACCTCCTAGAGTTCACACTCCCTCGGAAAATTCTCTCTGCATTTACATTTTCTTGCAGTAGGAAGTTTTTTGTCCAAATACAGTCGATTGTCACGATGTACGGTATTCACGTTCCATAAAATCAGAGAGCGCTGAATTAGTGACAGTGGACCATGATACCCAGGGAAAACACAGGGTTCAGTTCCTGTCATCGTGGTCATGACAGTTTCGTCAACGGATCCATACCTAACCTTGTTTGGGGTGGCTCTGGCTTAAAACCCCATATTTAATACATATTGCTGATTGATTAATATTGACCTTGTGGCCAAGAGTGGTATGAATTATGCCTGAACAAAGCCTATGTAACATATGTTTTTCCTCCATAAAACACATCAGTTTTCTTCTTTTTCTAACTTTATTTTTATTGTTGACACTATTACAGATGTCCCCATTTCACCCCACCTCTGCCTGCCTCCACCCAGCACCCAACCCCCCCTCCCCTCTGGCCATCACCACACTGCTGTCTGTGTCTATGGGTTATGCATGTAAGTTCTTTGGCTAATCCCTTCATCTACCTTCACCCAGTCCCCCCCCCCCTGCTTCCCTCTGACAGTTGTCAGTCTGCTCCATGTATCCATGCCTCTGTTTCTATTTTGTTCATCAGTTTATTTTGTTCATTCGATTCTGCACATAAGTGAGATCATAGGGTATTTGTCTGTCTCCAACTGGCTTATGTTACTGAGCATAATAATCTCCAGGTCCAACCATGCTGTCGCAAAAGGTAAGAGTTTCTTCTTTTTTACAAGCCGCATAGTGTTTCATTGTGTACATGTACCACAGCATTTTTATCCACTGGTGTACTCATGGGCATTGGGCTGCTTCCAGACTTTTACAATAGCCAAGCTCTGGAAACACCACAGCTTTCTTGTGCTCAACACACTACACCACACTTCAGCTCTACATCTTAAACAATGAAGCCACCAACCTCCCAAAACCACAGAGATGCAGAAAATGTGACACTCACTGAAAGGACATTTGTTCACAGCAGAATGAGAACTGGACATGAGTTCAACCTTAGCTGGGAACATGAGTGACAGGCAACTCCTGCTTTTTCTGCACATGTCCGTGAAGGATCATGAGTGCCATGAGTATTGACTGGGGGTTCGGGGGGCGATCACCCATAAATCTGAATGAGGAGGCAAACTCACAAATACAGAACTTGTGACTATGTGAGTCGGCTGTATTCACAAAGCCCCTACTTTGGGTGCACCTCTTAGCTGCTGGTGATAGGGAACTGAAAGATGGATGGGGTCCCCATTTTTTGCATGGCTTGAATTCTGGCAGAGGTGCGTTGGATGGTAAGTCAATGAGGTCTTCAAATAGTGACGCGGGGACGACAGCCACAACATCTGTGTGGCAAGGAGGACACTGTTGTACAGTAAGGTATTTCTATGGCTATTTTAACAAGTGCCTCCTTGTGTGGCTAAATTATTCTATCCCACATCTTTTCTTTTTTTTTGTCTTTACCTGAGGCTATGTTTGTTGATTTGAGAGGGGAATGGGAGAGACATCTGTCGGTTGCGTCCCCCACACATCCTGACCAGGGATCAAACCTGCAAACTTTTGGTGTATGGGACGATGCCCCAACCAACTGAACCACCCAGCCAGGGTTATCCCAAATCTCTGGTTGACGGTGAGAACGAGAGATTTTTGTCACTCTTCTTCTGTACTGTCAGCTTGCTTCGCAGAATCACTTTGCTTTCTGTCATTCCATCTTGTTGACCCCTGACTTCACAGGAGCAAAAAATATACAGGAGTTCATGGTAGACCTACAACCAGAAATTTTGCTAAAGAATAGAACGTTAATGCATATGTCTGTCTCTTGACGCATTCTAAGGGCCCCCAGTAACTCAGTGATGGAGACATCCTGAATATGGTAGATGGAATGATAGAACAATCAGACCCTCTCCCCCAAAGTTGTCCATGTCCTAATCCTTGGAACCTGTGAGTTAGAGGACCTTCCATGGCAAAAGGGACTTTGTAGATGTGGAAGGACGTTGAGATGGGGAGGTGACTCCGGGTCATCTGCCTGGGCCCAGTGTTGTCACCAGGGTTCTTAGAAGGGAAGGAAGGAGGCAGGAGACTCAGGGTAGACGCGGTAATGAGGTCCGAGTGGTGAAGCTGCTGGCCAGGGACCAAGCACAGAGGCATCTGGGCGGCCTATAGATGCTGGAAAAGTCCGGGAGCTGCTTCTCCCCCAGAGCCTCTGGGACCCTTCCTGCTGACAGTGAGGTTCTGGCCTCCAGAACTGCAGGACAACATGCGTGCCTTAAGGCATGTGGTTTGTGACAGCAACAGGCAACTCGTACCTTGAGTCGGAAAGAAAATGGAAAGAGAGGGTCGCAGCATCCAGCATGTGCGTTAGGCATTGTGCCAAGAACATCTGGGTCATCTTGTCACCTACGCCTGAGGACCTTCTTAGGTACCAGCACAATCCCCTCCCAAATAAGGAGCAAGAGAGGCTAAGAGAAATAACTGAGCCCTGCTGGGTGGCACAGTTGGTTGGAGCATCGTTTCCTTCACCAAAAGGTTGTGGGTTTGATTCCTGGTCAGGGCACATACCTGGGTCGCTGTTCAAGTCCCGCCCCCTGTCAGGATGTGTATGGGAGGCAACCAATTAATGTCTCTCTCCCTCTCCCCCTCTCCCTTCCTCTCTCTCTAAAATCAATAAGCATATCCTTGGGTAAGGATTTTTTTTTAAGTGGCTTCCCCAAGGGGACCCTGAGTCAGGAGTGTGACCACCCTCTTTCCCTTGCATGTGTCCTGCAGACTAAGAGAATGCAACCTGGATATCCTGGGCTGTAGCTTTCTTGCCCTTGGACTTATGAGCAACCGTCAGTTGACGCACCTGAGCCTTAGCGTGAACCCCTTGGGAGATGATGGCATTAACCTTCTGTGTGAGGTCCTGGCGGAAACGTCTTGTCACCTCCAGGACCTGGAGTGAGTCTTCCCTGGTTGTGGGGGATGGCGGGGAGGGGGAAAGGAGGAAAGGGGGGCATTGCCTCTACCAGAGTGGAGGCTGTAGTTCCTGGAAGGTCAGGAGACCAGGAGTAGGGCACCTGGAACCAACATTGAAGCTTCAGGGTCCACAGAGCCTCATGGTCTCCAGCGGGCACTGTGGGTAAGTTGAGGTGTTTGAAGGTCAGTGAGTATGGGAAGGACAGAAATTATTCTGAACGGGAACCATGGAGTTCGAGGTTGCTGTGAATCTCTGAAACCTGGGCACTGCTCCTCTCCCCTCTCTGCATGTCTCTCCCTCTTCCTCTTCTCTGCCTCTCTCTCTCTCTCTCTCTCTCTCTCTCTATATATATATATATATATATATATATATATATATATATATATATATATATATATACACACACACACACACACACATATACACACACGCACACACACACACACACTTTGTCTCTCTACTGTTCTCTATACATATCTATCTGTCTCTCTCACATATATATATAATATATCAGTCTCTCAATCACTTCTTAGCCTCTTGGCTAAGATCAAGTGCAGTATCTGTTCTTATCAGCTTAATATATATATATATATATCTGTCTATATGTATTTAAATCTATCTCTTTATATATCTCTGTCTCTCTCTACCTCTCTATATATCTGCCTCTCTCTCTCTATATATATATATCTGTCTCTAGCTCTGTCTCCATGTTCACACACACATACATCCTTTCACAGGTTGGTGAAATGCCAACTCACAGCCGCCTGCTGCAAGAACCTGTGTGCCGTGATCACCCGGAGCAGGCACCTGAGGAGCCTGGACCTTGCCGCCAACACCCTGGGTGACGCAGGGGTGGCAGCCCTGTGCGAGGGGCTGAAGCAAAGGACAACGTGTCTGAGGAGACTTGGGTAGGCTCCCGGGGTCGCCTCCTGGAGGGCTGGGTGGAGAAAGAGGGGACCTGAGTGTGAGGTTGCTTGAATGGAGACCAGGATCTGAGTCCCACGATTTCAGGAAATCAGGCAGAACAACTCCTTGGCTGAGGGGCAGAGCAGAGCTGGGCTGTGACCTGTGGAACGAGGGAAATGGCAGTGGCTTGGGAGCATTGTCTGGAGGTCACAAGCCCTCCGTAAATGTTTATGGGATGAGCCAGGTGCTGGGCAGGGTGCCACCTGGTGGCAGGGCCAAGGTGCATAGGTCTTGACATTGCAGAACACACAGGTGAAAGGGAAAGAAGGACCAGAAAGGCAGTGGGGATGTTGGCGGTTCTCAAAACTGCAATGTCAGCTTCAGAATCACCCAGGAGGCTTGTGAAAATAGTTCTGGTACATTCTGTGGAGTATTACATGGCCATGAAAAAGGAGTGGTGTGCTAACACATGCTACAGCGTAGATGAACCTTGATGAGAACATGATGAGGCGGAATTCCCAATTCAAAATTCCCAAATGCACGAAACCGACCATGATCAGGACATCTCCAGCTTCTAGACCCACCAGCTACTTTAAACTATGTACCTACCTGGTGAACTATTTCACAGCAAGTTATAGGTTTTAACATTCCACCCCCATGTACCCTAAAGTACATCTCTGAAATACACAGGGTCCGGCAAAAGTAAGGCTTGCTTGAGTGCAGCTGGTATGATAACAACATGGGTATAATAATTTATAGTTTTAATTTGGGCATTTCACCTAAAAGGTCAGAGGGTGTGCTTGAGTGTGATATTGTTATGTTACAGAATTACATGCTTATGATTTTATCATTAAAAAAGGTGGTGTTATTGGTGCCGGACCCTAAGAACCCTGTTACAATACTGTTATCACACCTAACAATGTTCTTTGGCTTTTCCATGCTTTGAAGATAAAATCCTAAATCCTTACTGTGACCCAAAATCTCCAGCCTCCTCTCACACCACTGTCTCTGATCCACTCCAGACATCCTGTGGACACAGGTGTCTCAGATACGGCCATTCCTTCTTTCCACAAGGACGGGCGA
>VMDR010003688.1:0-47500 GCA_007922815.1 Macrotus californicus
CCTTACTTCACGTTTGTTTTCCCTTTCGTTAATTTCCTAACTTTATTATTTGCTTCGATCTGATTTATGTGCTATATCCAGACTTTCTCTCATTTTAAAATATAAATTTAGGATATAAAATTCCTTCTAAAAATCTTGTTTTAGCAAACAACATTCAATACTACATAAAATGATGACATATCATACCAGATTTATTCTTGGAAAAATGGTAAGTTAAATCATTAAAAATCTATCAGTGCAAATAATCACATTAAGAGAATAAAGAGGAAACACGATAATATCTCAAAATATTCAGAAAACGACATGATAAAATTCAGGATATATTCATGATTAGTAGTACCCTTAGCAAAGTAGGAATATAAAGTATTTTTACTAAACTTATTAAATGTATCTACAAAATGACAAAGAGCTCGCAGGTGGAAATTAAAAAGCACCACGCTTGAGCTGATGGTAGAGAGTACGTTGTGAAAGGCTGTCCCCCCACAATGCAGCACCCACCCCGGTGAAAGAAAGCAAGGGAAACAAAGGGGAACCACGACTTAAACCAGCAAGAGAAAATAAAAGCTGGGGCCACACAGGGAACAGTGGCTTATTCAGCCAGCATCAGGAATGAAAGAAGCCTGCAGCTTTTGCACAGTGGAGAAAGGGGACCGTCAGAAATCCCAGTAAACCGAGACGCCAGAAAGGCATAAAAAATGGACTCGGATCAAAAGTTCTCCCTGCTCCTGCCTCCTTGACCAAGCCCCTATGAACTGCCAGAAAATAAAGACCAGAACAAATCTTCTCAATAAAACAAAATGATTAAAGCTTCCATCAGTGACAATCATGGGGCCAACAACAACAAAAAAGCCCCGCACAGACATAATATAAACAGAATAGTGATTCATAAAATTCACGTGTGAGATGTTTCAGAAACGACAAGGTGAACTTTTCAACACGGGAGCGGGGAAACAATGGTTATAGTTCAATGATTTTTAAAACAGACAAATACATCCGAACGAGCAATCAAATGCAACGCGTCTGCGTGAATAGCGGCGATTAAATTAAAACCTCAAAGGGCGGTGATAACATCCTCCGGACGAGCGCTCATGCAGCGCGGCTGCGGCGGCAGAGGCCAGGGGACAGGCGACAGGCAGGCAGTCCGCCTGCCGGGAACAAAGGCGGCACGAGGTCTGTGTTCCCGCGATACGATTTTACAGTTCTCGCGGACCGGGTAGAAAACCGGCGGTGCACCCACAGGAAGTGTCCGTCTTGTCTGCCGAGAGGAGGAAGTAGGAACGGATAGTAACAGGAAGTAGGGGCAGCACGGAACGAAAAAAAATGCACACCTCCCAGTAAGGAGCACCGTGCCGGCTCCTGGCCTCGAGCCCGAAAGGAAGAGACTCTGGGGAGGTTCTGGCACCGTTTTGGGGTGTAAAAGGTGCAATGGAAGAGCCTGCAGCTCCCAAAGAACCCCACGAGGCCGCCGGTGCCTCAACAGGTGCCCAGGGAGCAGGTGAGGGTGCCCCGGGGCCCAGCCACCGGACGCGCCCAGTTTCCCGGCATCCTACGGCTGCAGGCCCGGCCCCCTTCCGCACGTCACGTCTCAGGCCTGCCTATGCTTCCGGGGGCGGGGCCGGGCCCAGCTTGCTGCCCGGCCCGCGCCGCAGCGGCAGCTGGACAAAGCAAGTCGTCTGCAGGTATTATCTGCATGGGCTGTGCAAGGAGGGGGAGAACTGTCGCTATTCCCACGACCTCTCAGGCCGGCAGGAGGCCAGGGAGGGCCGCGGGTCGCCGCCTGGGGCCTCCGCAGCGCCAGGCCCCAGCGCGGCTGCGCACGACGAGCCCCTGCCTCAGGAAGTGGCGTGCGCCCCTCTTGCTGCGTCCTCACGCTCCTTGCCTGTGATTGGCTCGGCTGCTGAAGGGGGCTTCTTTGAAGCCGAGACGGAAGGCGCAGGCCTGGAAGCTGCGCAGGGAGCGGGTGCGGAAGGCTGGGCGGGCGCGGCCAGCTGGGCGGATGCCGTTGAGTTTGTTCCCGGGCAACCCTACCGGGGCCGGGGGACCGTTTTTGCCCCCGAGGCTCCTCCGCAGCGCTCGGCGACTGAGTGGGAGTACATTGCTCTGGGCACGGGGATGCAGCTTTGCCGCGATGCTGCCATGGGGCAGTGCTTTCGTGGGGAGAGCTGTGCGTATCTCCACGGAGAGATATGCGACATGTGTGGGCGGCAGGTCTTGCACCCGATGGATGCTGACCAGCGGGCAGACCACATAAGATCCTGCATTGAAATGCACGAAAGAGATATGGAGCTCTCGTTTGCCGTGCAGCGCAGCAAGGACAAAGTGTGTGGCATCTGCATGGAGGTTATCTATGAGAAAGCCAACCCCAATGACTGCCGCTTTGGCATCCTCTCCAACTGCAACCACTCCTTCTGTCTTAAGTGCATCCGCAGGTGGAGGACTGCCAGAGAGTTTAGGAACAGGCTTATCAAATCCTGCCCACAGTGCAGGGTCGCCTCCAACATTGTCGTTCCCAGTGAGTTCTGGGTGGAGGATGAGGAAGAGAAGGAGAGACTTATCCGGCAGTACAAGGCGACACTGAGAACCAAGACCTGCAGGTATCACATTCCAGGCAGGGGTTGCTGTCCCTTTGGAGCGACCTGTCTTTACAAGCATGCAGACCCTGAGGGCGAGGGAGAGGAGGAGGAGGAGGAGGAGGAGCCTGAGAGGCAGGGGAATGGGGCACCCGGCGGTCGCTCCAGGAGACCTTCGGAGCCTGAGCAGGTGGGAGAGGGCAGCATGCTCTTTCAAAGCAGTAAAAAAGAGCTTGTCACGCTTTGGCTGGCCAGTCTGTTGTTGTTTAAGTGTTTTTTTTCCCTGGGAGATAATGAGCTTTCTCAGACACCCAGTGGGACTTGCTCCGTGGGGCGCTGGGAAAATATACCCGCTTGAGTCTGTGGCATTTCGCTGTGGCATGTGGTGTAGTGTGCTGAGGCTCTGTCATCGGCCGTTGCCTGTTCTCTGTTTATAGACACATCTACCATGTACAGCAGCTGTCGGAGCCATTTCTATAGATCATCCATCCGTTTTCTTGCCCATCCCCATTTCTCTCCCCCTAGGAGTGTGGTGTGTCACAAAAGTCACAAAACGTATTTAAACTTGTTGTTTTGGTGAAATGCATCATTGCTGTCAGTTTATGGTTTATTTTGTCATCTCTGTTTTCAACAGGATTGACTCAGTTCTAGTCTAGTGTTTACAGGATTTCCACACTCATTTTGAAGCCCCTCAAGAGTAAATGGGACAGGGTGAAGGGAGAAGTCTTAACTGAACGAGGAAGTTTTTGCTGCTACAGCTTTAAGAAATGGACCCTCGGGGGGCCTTGTGCGTGCAGCTGCTCGTCTCTGCTGTTTACATGTCTGTTCCTTCCCTGATTCCTTCCAAGTGCACTTTTGACCTCGTGGCGACCTCGTGCGTTTGTGTTTTACTTGACCAGAACCAGGTGTATATGTTTACATGTTTTCATCCTGCTTAACTTGATGTGGAAGTGTATGTGGAAGTGCATATTTAAGAATTATATATAAGTGTATATGCGTGTCAGTGCATATAAAAGTTATTTACCTGGAAACGTATATAAAGGACGTATATATCTCGTGATATAGTATACTGTGTGTGTAATAAAATAAATACAGAACTGGAAGCCAAAGGTCAAAGGCTGACAGCATTCACTTTTGTGTGAGTGTGGGGGTGAATGGGCAACTCTTCTGTTCCTTCCCCAGGCCACAGTGATTGGGATTTTAATGAAAAAGGGTGTTCACGTGGATCTGGCCAAACATGGCACAGACCTTAAGGGACTCAGTAGGACATTGGTGACCTCCGTGACGGCACTGACAGCTCGCCCTGCTGTGGTAAATGCGGAAACGTGTGTGCAGAGCCACAGTACAGTCCTGGACACGGCGCTTTGCGTTCAGTGTTCTCTGTTTTCGCTAGGCCATCCACATAAGGGGCTTTTCACAAAAGTTTTCAGCCTGGAAGTGAGAAGATCGTAAAAGAATAATAAAAATTTGAAACTAGGCAGGATACAAGAATGGAAAGGCAAAAACCTGAAATCTAGAAAGAACCCCAAACTAAATACAATAGTGATGCAGAAAGTTTATAACACAAACACACCATAACTAGGTGAAATGAAAGTGGTTTAAAATAGAAGTGAAATATTTTTCAGTCTTGGTTATAATTAAAATGAAACTATATGCTATTTAAAATACACACCTAAAATATAGGAACACAGAAACATTAAAAGTGATAGGATGAAAAAATCGAACAGATGCTTTGACTTCCTCTAGGCAAAATGCATATTCAGGATAAATGCACTTGTCAGAGATAAATAGGGTGGCACATAAACATTAGGTTATAATTTACCAGGAAGATAAAGCTATTCCAGTTTTGTATTTTTTTTAATGACGTAGCATGAGATATACAAATAAATCATTGATAACTATAGAAAATACAAAACCTGAGTGAACAATTTTAATACGTCTTTAGAATCACTGAACAAGGAAAGAATGGGAGTTGGACAGCCCGATTTTAACAGTTTAATGGGCCTGTATAAAATGCTATGTGAATTCACTGAAGGGTGCCTCTGGGCTAAGACAGCTGAAAATACGCCAGAAGCCTGCTGACCGTCCGACAAGGAACATATTTGCAGAGTTTCTGCTGTGTACTGAGCCCTCCACACAGCACGAATTTAATTATCAGAACCAGCCTACTATAACTGTCATCCCGAGGAGGTGAATAAGGCAGAGAGGTTAAATTACTTGCCGATATCGCTGTGGCCTATAGATACAAATTAGTCGGACAGTGAATGGACCACATTGTATGTCCAGGTCACAGTCATGGTGGTCCCACACATACATGGCTCAGCAGAGGGGTGGGCACAGACAAGCTGCTCCTACAGAGTGTGGGAGCCTCGGGGGGTTATCTGTGGGCTGTCAGGCTCAGTATTTCTGGGTCCCCTTCTCAGAATATGCCTCAGCCTCTCCTATTTTTACACTGCCTCTCCCCTGTTACCTGGTTCCTGATTCTACAGGTAAGTATCAGCCTGTTTTCACTGGGGTCGTTGCCATAGTCCTTCCCCTCTTGATTCCTTTTATTTAAAGAGTTCACCCATTCAGGAGGCCCTGGATGCCTCCAGACATGTACCCACCCCCAAGGTCATCCCAAACACGCAGGGCCTAGAGGGCTTAGGTGACCAAACCACCCAAGCACAGGATGAGATGGGGCCACTCAGGGATGCACTGACGCCAGAGGCTCTGGGCTCCAGGTAGTGGCTAAGCTGTCAGAGGGATTTTTAAACTGCACGTGGCAGGCTCTGAACACCGTCCTAACGCACACTGCCTAAGGTTGTGCAACGGCACACTTTAACTCAGATAGGGTCTTGCTGCAGACAGGGATGATAAAGCTCCCAGGCTCAGCGAGATAAGGGTTAGTAAAGGAGATAAAATGTTCAGGCCACAGGGAAGGGGTAATTGGAATCCCGCCTCGGCCCCTCACCAGCAGCCATGCATCCCAGAGCAAGTCAGTGTGATTTTCCACACTTCGGTTTCTCTGTGTGAGAAGCGGGTACAACAGCCCACACTGCGCAGGGCTGTCGTGAAGATCAAGTGTTAGTGGGCAAGGAGCTGGAGTTACGTGGTGTTTTTAAAACGGCAATGATAAAAGCAAGATTGATGTGTGTGTGTGGGCCTGGACAGAGCTTACACGAGAATAATAGTCCACTCAGTTTTTCTCTTTGGGAATCTTTGGAACTTGAATGAAGGTAGCATTTTTTTTATTATTATTTTCATAAAAAGGGGGCTCATTACCTTTATGGTCATAATTTCAAAGAGACCAAGTGATTTTTTTTTTTCAGCCAAAGTCATTCAGGTAAAACTAAAAATGCTCGTCCAATCCTGCAGAGGTAGTAAACAACAGAAATGTATTATTTGAGAGGGATGCCTGCCTGAGTAAAATAAGAAATAAGATGAAATTTAAAAATAGGACGTTCCCTGCCCCTCATCAGCTCGTTCAGAAAGCGGTCAGATAACAGGGATGTCACCGAGACCGCAGTGGGCAACGTGTCCCCCGGGCCGGCCGGTGAGGACAGCTGGGCCGCCCTGTTGGAGTCAGAACAAACAAAGGAACCCTCAGCGCACAAAGGTCTGGTCTGTGTGCGGCCCCTCCCCCGCAGGGGCTCGCGGACTCGGCCCCGCGGTCTGTCCCCAAGGTTGGGTTCCAGCCGGGGAAAGGCCAGTGTGATCTGCCTGCGTTTCGCGTGTCTGAAGTTGGTGGGTGTACAGACCTGCAAAGACGCTACCACTTGGCCTGGTGCCCCTGTCCCCTGTGAGACGCTGGCCTGGCCTGTCACTGAACGCATTCACTGAACTTCAGCGGCCGAAGGGAAACATTTCCAGTTCGTAATCGATGCCCAAACGCTGCTCTGTTTTTGCACGTTTTGTGAACAGCTTGTGGGGACGCTCTGTTTCCACGGCAGATGCTGAACCGCAGTCTCGCGTGGAGTAGAGTTGGGCGTGGATGGCAAAAGGGCTGTTTGGAAAATGGCCCTGCGCTAGTGCAGAAAAAGTAAGTTAGTACCGGTCAGAATTTTCGCCATGAAAATGTATAGCATATCCCATTTTCCAGTGTGGAATGGGCACTCATGAAAAATAATTGTACTGGGTCACAACAAGACTGTCAAATGAATGGAGAAATTAGCCGTACAGGCAACATTCTCCGGTGTCAGTGCAAGAAAGTTAGCCACTCCCACGTGAAAATGCCTGTCAGTGTCCCTCAGAAATGACGTGAAGGAAGAGTGAATCCATAGAGTGAATTTAGCAAGGCAGAACGAGTAATTAAAAATTACACATACCATGCTCTGTGGGTTAGTGCTGAATCTGCTCAGAGTAAAGCTAACTTTACACACTAATGTGCCCTGTCGACAAAGGCAAATTATGTAATAAAATAGGCACCCAAACCCGTGAACTGTAAAGAAACAACATACACGCAAACAGAAATAATTAAGAAAGATTAAAGCAAAAACTAGTGGATTAGGAAATGGGAATATAAAAGCTGCTGCTTTGGGAAAAAACCCAGTAAACTGATGAATTACGGCGTCGACCAGAAGTTAAAGGGGGCGCGCACGGTCCGTCCCCTGAGCGTGGGCGGCCGTCTCGGGAGCTCACGTGGGACGCGGCCGTGTCGGGCGCAGCCTCGCAGCCCCAGCCCACGGTCGGCCGGCCCACGGCCGTGAACCTCGGTCACTCCCGTCTCGCCCTCACACTCTGGCCCCTGGGATTTAATTCCGGACCTCTCAGGGTTTCTCTCCCGTGACCTGCCCCCCATCGTCTGTCTGTGGGTTTCGCTTCTGTAGATTCCATGCATGAATGAGGTCACGTAGGGTTTGCTTCTGATTCATTTCACTTGGTACAATGCCTCGGGGGGTCATCCGTGGTTTCACGGATGGTGGCCGGGGAGCCCTGCGTTTTTCGTGGCTTAATACTGTTTCATTGTGTGGCATGATGTATACCGAAGCGTAACCAGTACACGCGCGGTCACATTTATGCAAGACGTTGCAAAGACGTGAAGAAAAACACTAGAGAGAAGTCAGAATAAAAACATTTCTGCACTTTTATCCTTTTTAGTGAGTCAAAGGAAAGTACTCAGGTCAGGCACAAGCCAGCCCTTCTCTTGACTGACAGCTAAAATTACTTCGATAATACATTGCATACAAAAAGCAAGAAAAGACAAAAATTTCAGCAAACAGATGATATAATATTGCATGTTGGAAATCTAACTAAAACTCTCTGGGAAACTTCAAAAAATGAAAATCAGTAAGGGGCTAAGAAAATTGTATATAAAACAACAATCAGGTAGGAAATGTGATGAAGACCTACTTGCTACGGAAACTCATTTAAAATGCATAGGCAGAAACTTAAACATCTGGAGAAAAAAAAAAGAAACAAACCCATCGAGTATCCCTATTTTATTGCAGTGTAATTGGGAAACTATATTTGTGTCAGGTGGACGAGATTTTGATTCCACACTTGGGTGCAATGCATAGCGAGCACCACGGCCAGCCCACTCGCCTGCCTCGCCGTTCGAAGTTAGTGTGATATCAACTCCCGTCCCCACGTTGTGCAGTATGTCCGTGATGTACTTCCCTTGGTATTGGAACTTCATGCCTTCCGATCCCCCTCGCCCATCTATGCGTCTCCCATCCATCTCTCCCCCTGGCTGTCAGCCTCTCTGTATCTGTGAGTCTGGTCTTGCTTTGTTTCCTTGTTTTGTTTTGTTTTTTGCAGATTCCACATGTGAGCGAAATGATACAATATTTGTCTTTCTCTGCCTGGCTTATTTCACGCAGCAAAACGCACTCGAGTTTCATCCGTATTGTCGCAAGGACAAGATTTGATTCTATTTTATGACCGAGTAGTATTGCACTGGATATGTGTGTCTGTTCACCTGTCACTGGATGTTCAGGTCGTTTTCATCCTGGCTGTTGTAAATGACACTGCAGTGAGCACAGAGGTTGGCCCTAATGTGGGGGCCCGGGCACCAACACCCCGAGCAGTTGAAAATACGTGTGTAACTTTTGATTCCCCAGAACTTCAGTCATCCTTGATATCTGTCTGCTGGGGTTGGTTCCAGGACCCCCTGCGGGTACCAGAAACCCATAGATGCTCAAGTCCCTTGTTTCCAGCCACGGGTGGGAAGGTGCTGCCTTCATTCTAGTTGGTTGAATCCATGAATGCAGAACCTGGGGATGTGGGGAGCCAGCTGTACGTTTATTAATAAAAACCCACATATAAGTAGAGTCACACAGTTAAAACCTGTGTTGTTTAGAGTCGCTTGTGTGTTTTTGAATTAGTGTTTTATGTGTTTATTTTTTAATCCTCCCCTGAGGGTATGTTCACTGATCCTAAAGAGAGAAGCATCCATCAGTTGCCTCCCAAAGGCACCCCAACTGGGGGTTGAACCTCCAACCATCAGGGAGGGAAAGCGGGGGAGAGAAACATCAATGTGTGGTTGCCTCTCGCGCGCCCCCTGCTGGGGACCTGGCCTGCAACCCAGGCATGTGCCCTGACTGGGATTCGAACCAGCGACCCTTCGGTTCACAGGCCCGTGCTCAATCCACTGAGCCACGCCAGCCAGGACTGATTTTCTGCTTCTTGTACATACCCAGAAGTGGAACTGCTGGATCATAGGATAGTTTTAATTTTGTGAGGAACCTCCATATTGCTTTTCAGAGTACCTGCACCAGTTTACATTCCCTCTAACAGTGGACAGGGATTTCCCTTTCTCCATCTCTTCACCAGCACTTCCTATTTCTTGTCTTTTGATAATATCTGTTCTGACCCATGTGAGGTGATATCTCATTGTGGTTTTAATTTGCATTTCCCTGATGACTAGTGATATTGAATGTCTTTTCATATGTCTATTGGTCCTCTGTATGTCCTCTTCAGAGATGTGTCTGTTCGGGTCCTCTGCCCATTTTTTAATTGGATTGTTTGGGGATTTTGTGGTGTCGAGTACTGTGAGCTATTTATACATTTTGGTTGTTAACCCCCTGTGGCAGGTGTCACTAGCACATGTCATCCTGCTTTCAGCAGGTTGCCTTTTCCTTTCATTGGTGGTTTCCTTTGCTGCTTTTAGTTTGATGTAGATCCACTAGTTTATTTTCTCTTTTGCTTCCCTTGCCCGAGGAGACGTATCAGAAACAATATTGCTGAGAGCAGTGTCAGAGATTTTACTGCCTGTGCTTTCTTCCAGGGTTTTTATGGCCTTAAGTCTTATGTTTAAGTCTTTAGTCCATTTTGAGTTTATTCTTGTATATGGTATAAGAAGGTGGTCTAATTTTATATTTTGCATGTATTTGTCCAGTTTTCTCAGCACCACTTATTTTTAAAAAGATTTTATTTATTTATTTTTAGAGAGAGGAAGGGAGGGAGAGAAACATCAATGTGTGGTGGCCTCTCATGCGCCCCCTACTGGGGACCTGGCCCACAACCCAGGCATGTGCCCTGACTGGGAATCGAACCGGTGACCCTTTGGTTGGCAGGCCGGCCCTCCATTCACTGAGCCACACCAACCAGGGCTCAGCACCAATGATTGAATAGACTGACTGTACCTCATTGTATACTCTTGCCTCCTTTGTCAGAAACATAAGAGAACCAGGCTTATAGACACAGAGAACAGACTGATGGTTGCCAGATGGGAGAGGGGTTGGCAGGCGGGTGAAAAAGGCCAGGGACTGAGAAGTACAGACTGGTAGGTGGAGCAGTCACAGGGATGTAAAATACAGCACAGGGAATGTAGTCCATACATTGTAATAACTGTGTGTGTGCCAGGTACGTACTAGAATTATCATGGGGATCACTTTGTAAATAATATAATTTTCTCGTCACTATCCTGTATGCCACAGGTGGCAAACACAAGGCTTGCGGGCCAAACCTGGCCCTCCACCTTGTTTTACTCAGCCCGGCACCTTGTTTCTACCCAGCAGCAGTGCCGAGCTCCTTGCCCCTAGTGTAGGAGTAGTTATATTTATACAGTCCTAAAGTTACATTTGGCCCGTTCAGGGCAACTGAGAGGCTGATGTGGCCCCCGGTGAAAATGAGTTTGATACCCCTGCTGTATACCTATACCTGAAACTAATACAAAATAATATTGAATGTCAACTGTAATTAAAAAAAAAAGAAAGGCTCTCAGATCCTGGATTTTACAGGACTCGGCCAAGAGGTATTTGGCTCTGACCATATTCTGTGCTTCCAGGCTGGGGAGACTGGCCCCAGTGGTCACTCAGGTCATCAGGGCCTCGGCAGTTGTAAGGAGGGGCCATCACCTTGGTTCCAACAGGCCATCCAGCCTGTGCTGTGAGCCTTGGGGATGAGGCTGCCCAGAACCCTGGGGGCGTGACCCTAACCTGACAGCCCTAGGGTATGACTCCCACCTGGTAGAGCTGCGTGGAGGGGACCACGGCCCCAGGGTCCAGAAGGCAGGGCAGAGAACCAAAGGGACCCTTCTCAAAGCTTAGGGTGTGGAGTTGGCCTTGCCTGGACCTGGACTTGCTCAGAGCTTCCTCTTTCCTGTTTCCCCCCTTTCGGAGTGGGGACTTGTCCACCCTTTGCCTGTCTCCCGGTTGCAGTTTTGGGAGCACGTACCTCTTTTGTTTTCCCGGGCTCACCGGGGAGGATGAGCAGCACTCGAGTTTCTCCCATAGCTCATTTAGATGGCACTAGATGGCTGTTTGGACTCGAGACATCGGAGCTGTCGCTGGGAAGAGTGAAGACTTCAGGGGCTGTTGGAGAGAATGAGTGTATTTTGCATGTGAGGATTGTAAGGGTTGGGGTAGAACACTGTGTACTAACTGTTTGGATCCCCCTCCCCAAATTCATATATCGAAGGAGCCCTAATCCCCTGTGTCATGGTACCTGGAGGTGGGACCTTTGGGGGGTCATTGGGTCATGTGAGGGGAGCGCTCAGGGTTGGGGTTAGTGCCCTGGTAAGAAGAGACGTGAGAGAGGCACCCCTCTGCCTTCACCTGGGGCAGAGCAGCTGGAAGGGCCCCTGGCCTCAGAGCCCCGCCTCCAACACGGTGAGCGGTAAGAGTGTGTTGTTTAAACCCCCAGGCGGGGGCTTCTGCTAGAGCAGCCCCAACAGACCGAGACAAGTGAGAATAGATCACATGTAGCTAATAAAAATAAACAGATAAATAAACATAAGTAAACAAATAAATAAAACTGTCGTGCAAATTCACATGGAAAAGCCAGTAGAACCTGAATATTTTAGAATTGAAAAATAACCTTCCATTGAACCCTACCCCGTCTTAGGACATAGTATCACGTGCCCGCGGTACAGAGAGTGAGGTGCTGGCGCTTGACCTGAGAGATCAAAAACGCGCATAAAAAGGCCCGTGAGTGGACACAGGGGCACGTGGGACTTGAGTGTATGATAAAGATTATAGCAGAAATAATGGGTTGCTCAGGACAGCACGTGGGGTAAAGTCAGGAGTCCTCTTGAAAAATAGCGCTTGGAATCCACATGTCTGGCTGCACGCCACATAAACCCCACGTGCGTCGAGATTTCAAATGCAAACACGTGTAGGAACAACGTAGGGTAGACCTGTCATTTAAAGTCGAACAGTCAAAAATGCCTTTCTGTGCCATGATTGACAGAAGCCTTCCAGGAGATTCCGACAGCAACGGCAGCAGCCGTGGGAGCTGGTTCTGTGCCAGCCTGTGTTGCCTCCCTCAGTCCGTTCCGCCGCCACTGAGAGGTGAGTGCCCTCGCAGCAGCTCAGGGAACCGAGCTCAGGCAGGTGAAGAGCTGTCCCCATGGCCACAAGGGTGGTGTCACCTGACCCCAGGGCCCTCCTCTCAGCCGCGGCACTGCCTTATAAATGCGAGGCACAAAATCGACGTGAGCAAAACCACAGAGAGGTGTCACAGCGCAAAAAAAACCATTCGTGAAACAGGACAGGAGCTTATGTTCATGTTTTTAAAGTGACCCAATAAAACAAAAGACCAACAGCTTCCCCGTGAAGTAAACAAACAGAATACACCCTGCACAGAAAATAAAGCACAGATCGTTTTCATGGAAGACAGAAGTGGTCAAACATCACCAACAGTGCGCAGCTTGTTAAAACTACGCTGCAGGTCGGTCTTTTCCTTTGAATTTGTCAAGGACCCACCCATTTGAAAGCACACCCCCGGGAGAGGTGGGGAAATCAGCACGCTCCAATATTGCTTGTAGCTGTATCGTTGGTACATTTTCCCTAGAGGAAACATTTTTTTAAATGTTTTATTTCTTTATTTTTAGAGAGAGGGAAGGAGAGAGAGAGAGAAGCATCAATGTGTGGGTGCCTCTTGTGCCCCCCTACTGGGGACCTGGCCCACAACCCAGGCATGTGCCCTGACTGGGAGTCGAACCCGTGACCCTTTGTCTCACAGGCAGGAGCTCAGTCCACTGAGCCCCACCAGCCAGGGCCCTAGAGGAAATTTTGATAATGCCCATCAGAATCGTGAATACGCCTGGACATACTGCTTGACCAGCCACTCTATTGATCTAAATGTGACGTACTCTACATAGGAAAACACTCAAGTTTAAGGTTATTAATCGCATCCTTTGTTCAAACAGTAAAAGTTTAAAAATGAATAAAAACCTCAGTAGGCAACTGATTAAGAAATAACAGACATGTAGTGGGGCATTATGAAATAACATTTAAAAATAAAAAAGCGTGAGGAAACCTGCAGGGGCTGGCTTGGAAACAAATAGTCATAAGTAGGAATTAAATGGGTAGACACTTACAGAATTATATCACTTGTATATAAAGGCAGTATTAATTATACACAGTGTCTTTGCTTATATACATAATTACACTTGGTGTTTTTGACCTACAGCGCATAAAAGTCTCCTGACAAATCACTTGTGTGTGAAAGAATATGTCTTTATAATATATACATATATACGCACACACACAGAAGAATATGTGTGTGTGTATAGGTATGTATGTAAAATAAAATAAATGCAGAGCTAAAAATTCATCGTCGGCCGTGAGCACATTTGGTTCTTTCTGGAGGGTGGGTTACGTGACGAAAAGATGCCAAGATGTGATTGATCAGACACCAGTGAGGCCCGCCGTTTCAGGGATCCCATCCCCATGCCGTGCGTTCCCATTGTGAGGGCCCAGCGGCAGCTCGCGGCTGCTAATCACCATGGCAACGGCCGACTCTCAGGGCCCCACTGATGGAGACGTAGGTTTGCTGGCAGGGGTGGTGCTGCCCCCTGTTATTCCAGTCAGTAACTCGGATGCACGCATCTTATACGCAACATTCTGTGTTCTCCTGAGCCTCCCCAAACAGGGTGTTTTGAAAACTAGTAATTGAAAAGTGGGGAAATGACAATAAATATAATAAATTTGTTAGAAGGTGAGAGAGAAGAGAAAAATGAATATAGCACACACAAGGAAAGTAGAAAGTAAGCAGTAATGTTGGAAATTAAGCACGACAGAAAAACGAAAGATTTTCTAGATTTGCTTATATCAAACAATTTTAAGACAAAGGTGTTAGTAAAGTTCAATGCATTAGGAAGTTCAACTCATTTTAAACTTATATTCATGTAATTACGTACCTTCAGCAAATACAAGAGCAAAGTGACAGAGTTAATAGGGAAATGCAGGGTTTCCCCTGTTGCACAAGGCGGGAGATATTTGTCACTCACCTGTACAGTCACTTACTTCAAAGGGCAGTGAGGGTTGAATGACACGGTGGGTATCATTTTGCTGGATGCACCTGTTGTTTGCACACGTCATCTTTCCCATCCATCCCAATTCTTCCACCTCCCAGAGCTCCTTCTGTCTTGCCCCAAAACCCTGGGGCTTACAGATCACTGAGTGGGGCAGGTCAGGGTTACAGGGAGGCCTCACAGTGACCCAGGGCTCCCAAGGGACAGACACACCCTCAGCTACACAAGCCCGACTGTGCGACCGAGAAGCTCCCTTCCTGGCTGTAGGGCGGTGTTTATCTCCCCACTCTGGCTGGCCAGACCGTGCATTCAAAACCAGAGGACTTCGGATTGGTGTTTCGGGATTCTTATGATAAATTCCCAGAAGTGAGGTCACTGGGTCAAAAGGCAGTACCATTTTTAATTTTTCGTGGAAACTCCATCCTGTGTCCCACAGTGGCTGCACCCGTCTGCATTCCCACCAACAGTGCACGAGGGTCCTTTTTCTCCATGTCCTTGTCAGTTTGTGGATTTATTGACAATGGCCATTCTGACAGGTGTGAGGTGATATCTCAGCGTGGTGTCAGTTTGCATCTCTGATGATGAGTGATGTTGAGCATCTTTTCATATGTCTGTTGGCCATCCGTGTGTCCTCTTTGGCAAAGTGTCCCTTCAGGTCCTTTGTCCATTTTTTAATTGAATTGTTTGTCATTCTGGTGTTGAATTGTATAAGTCCTTTATATATTTTGGAAATTAGTGCCTTCTCAGATGTATTATTGGCAACCCCTTATTTCCATAGCAGCATTAGTTACAATAGCTAAGATCTGGTTACAGCCCAAGTGCCCATCAGTAGTTGAACGGATAAAAAAGCTGTGGTACATTCACACAACGGAATAATACACAGCCGTGAAAAAGGAGATCTTACCTTTTGTGACAGCAGGGATGGGCCTGGAGAGTATTATGCTGAGTGAAATAAGCCAGTCAGAGAAAGACAAATACCATAGGATCTCACTTTTTTTTTTTTTTGTGGAATCTAATGAACAAAATAAACTGCCAAACAAAATAGAAACAGAGGCCTGGACACATGGGACAGATGTTGGGGCGGGGGGACTGGGTGAAAGGTGAAGGATGAGCCAAAGAACATATACACATGACCCACAGACACGGGCAGCAGTGTGGTGATGGCCAGGGTGGGGGGCTGGGGGACACCTGTAATAGTGTCAGCAATTTAAAAAGAACCGTAAGGGCCAGCTCCCGTCAGGAAAATGTCAGTGGGGGCGGCCATGAGTACTGCGCTGCAGGCACAGGCGAGTGCCCCGGGTGTTCCTAGCCAACGGTGCCACCATTGATAAAACGAGACCAACAGAAACCGGGTGGAAGGTCACCATGGTGTGAGAGGAGGTCAGGATGATGAAGAATAGGGTCATGCTCCTAGAAGATGTCCCCTAATGAAACGAAGCCTGGGCAGAAGACAGACCGGGGCCTCACTGCAAATACAGGGTCAGGCAAAATGGGTTTTACAGTTGTAGGTATGCAAAGGGGCGTTTGTTTTTATTTGTTGACACTGTTACAGATGTCCCCCATTCTCATCCCCTTTGCCCTCCACCCGGATCCTGCCCCCCCCCCCAAGCCTTCACCACCTTGTGTCTTCCCCTGGGCCATGCATATGTGTTCCTTGGTTAGTCTTCTCCAGTCCCTCCCACACCCCTGCCGTATGAGATCTGCTGGTCTGTTCCATGTATCTGCCTCTGGTTTTATTTTGTTCACGAGATTCCACATGTGAGTGAGGTCACATGGCATTTGTGTTTCTCTGATTGGCTATCTCACTCGGCACGATGCTCTCCAGGTCCACCCGTGCTTTTCTCTTTAATGCCTGAGTAGTACTCCTTCGTGTAACTGCACCACAGTTTTTACCCTTGTATTATTTATTAATTAGTGTATTTTCCGTATGAACAGCTGTAGACCTACGTTTGCCCCACCCTGTACGATTATCCAGACAGACCGAATAGGAGAACGTGAAGGGGCCTTGTATACTGCAGGAATTTTATAAAGCATTTATTACTAAGTGGCCAACAATTTGGTTATAAGGGAGGGCTCAGTACTCCTGTTGACGCCGTGGATGAACTGTGAGAGTCCTTATTTCGCTGCCAGGCTCTGCAGCCGTGAATCTGACCCCTGCATTCGAGGAGACCCTCCAGCAGTCCCTCTTTCTACATCCCATTAATTTGTCACTCCTAGCGTCACGTACAGGTCATGTGTCTGTCCCAAGGGAAAACTCTCTTGTCCGTGCTTCTGCCAGCAGTTGCCCCGTTTCCTTGATTCTCTTGGAGGCCCAACTCTTCAAAATGTTGTCTGTGCCACGCACTGTCTTGGATTCAACTCCTGTTCGCTTCTCATTTATTTTTTTAAAGATTTTATTCATTCATTCATTTTAGAGATGGGGGAGGGAGGACGAAAAAGAGGGAGACGAACACAGATCCGTTGTCGAGCTAGGACCCACCCTGCGACCCAGGCGTGTGCCCTGACTGGGAATCTGACCGGCGACCTCTGGATTTGCAGGGGGTGCCCGGCCCACTGAGCCACGCCAGTCAGGTCCTTCCTGTTCTCTCTCAAAGACGCTCCACTCCGCGCTCACAACCTCCCCTCCACTGAACTGCTCCTGTTACCAAGTCCACGTGAATAAACCCCGCACTCCATTCTCTGCCACCACCTCGGCATGTGACACATCTCATCCCATGCGCCACAGGGACAGATTCCCTCATGTGGCTTTCAGAACCCTACGCTCCCTTACTGCTCCTCACTCCCACCGGTTACCTCCCCTCCTCCTCTGCAGACTTCTCTTAAAACAACCTGAAGGAAAGGGGAGCTCTGGCCTGTGTGGCTCAGTGGATTGAGCACCAGCCTGCGAATCAGAGGGTCATCTGTTCGATTCCCAGTCAGGGCACATGCCTGGGTTGCATGCTGGGTCCCCAGTAGGGGGCGCGCGAGAGGCAACCACACATTGATGTTTCTCTCCCTCTCTTTCTCCCTCTCTTCCCCTCTGTCTAAAAATAAATAAAATCTTTTTTTTTTTTTTTTTTTTTAAGAAAAGGTGTGTTCATTACCCGTTAGTTCTGTGGGGAAAATGGACGGTATATTCTCACCCCACGTGTAGCAGAGAAAAGGGTCTCCTTCCTAAACCGGAGCTGGTTTTCTCTATGAGAGTTGGGCGTCAGAGCCAACCCAGCTCAGTGCGGGTAGTCTCCGTGTGCTCCTCTTTTCTGAGCCCTGGGTCACCGTGGAGCCTCCCTATAGTGCTGACCTGCCCCACGCAATGACCTCTAAGCCCCAGGGTTTCCTGCATGATGGAAGGAGCTCTGGGAGGTGAGAGAATTAGGGTGGAGGGCAGAGTAGAGGTGATTTCATGGCTTTCCGAAAGTATGTGATTGCACCCGTCACCTGATCTATCACCATTCTTCCCGCTGCTGCTAGCAAAACTAAAGACTGAGTGTGACGGCGATTTACAAGGTAACACCCTCCGTCCCCAACCCCTTCACACACGCACACTTGCGGTTGTAGCTGCCGTGAGCGTTCCTCTCTCAGTTCCTCCAAGGTCGAACGCCTTCTCCTGCACCCTCCACCTCATACACTCTCTTCGTTCTGTCTTCAAAATATTGGCTTAAACACTGACTTTTCACACAGGCCCTGTCTGAGCACACGAGCCTCACAACTCCTTTTAATCTGTAATTCACCTCGTGTTACTTTGCTTAAATACAGGGCTATCGCTACGGACACATTTTAAAAAAAAACTTATTTTCAGTTAGAGTTTATATTTGATATTTGATATTTTCAGGTATGCAGCATAGTGGTTAAACAGTCATCACTGACCAAGCGTTTCCTCTGACATTTCCAGTGCCCACCTGACACCGTAAAGTTATTACACTATTATTGACTATATTCCCTGCGCTGTGCTTCCCTGTGACTGTCCTGTGTCTGTCAGTCTGTACTTCTCATCCCTTCACCTTCTTCACCCAGTCTTTCAACAACCCCCTTCCCTCTGGCAACCATCAGTCTGTTCAAGGAATCCATGAGTCTCTATCTTGTTTGTTCATTTTGCTCTTTAGATTCCACATATAAGTGAAATCATACAGTACTTGTTTTTCTCAGTCTGATTTATCCCACTTTTAACGCCTTCTAAGGTCATCTGTGCTCTTGAAATGCTACGACTTCCTTCTTTTTTCACAGCTGCCTAGTATTCCACTGTGTGAATGGACCACAGCTTCTTTGTCCGCTCATCTACTGATGGGCACTTGGGCTGTTTCCAACACTTGGCTGTTGGGAAGAACGCTACTAAGAACATAGGGATGCGTGTGTCTTTTCTGATTAGTGTTTTAGGATTCTTAGGATATATTCCCAGAAGTGGGGTCACTGGGTCATAAGGCAGCTCCATTTTTAATTTTCTGAGGCGTCTCCATACTGTTTTCCACAGTGGCTGCCCCAGTCTGCACTCCCACCAACAGTGCACAGGGGGCCCCTTTTCTCCACGTCCTCTCCAGCATTTGTTGTTTGTGGATTTATAGGTGATGGCCGTTCTGACAGGTGTGAGCTGATACCTCAGTGTGGTTTTAACTGTCATGTCCTCATTTTTTTCTCTTTTTTAAAAAGATTTTATTTATTTTTAGAGAGTGGAAGGGGGGTAGAAAGGAAGAATGAGAAACATCCATGTGTGGTTGCCTCTCACGCACCCCCTACTGGGGACCTGACCCACAACCCAGGCCTGTGCCCTGACTGGGAATCGAACCAGCGGCCCTTTGGTTCTCAGGCTGGGGCTCAATCCACTGAGCCACACCAGCCAGGGCCTCATTTCCTTATGTTTGCTTTTTATTCATCTCTCTTCATTGGAATTCCCTGTGTGATGATAGAAACTGTCTGTGTCTTCTTCACTCTCTTGTTTCAGTTGCCCAGGACTGCGAACACACTGATAGACATGCCCCTTCTGTGAGGGCAACTGGCCAACCCCTGAGCAGAAACTAGGCACTCTTGACTGACAGCTCATCTGAATATAAGCTTTGCTTAATCACTGTAGCTGTTTACCCGTCTCTGTAAACTCCCTGGTGAACACAGAACTAAATGAAGTCTTGGTATTCTCCTTGCCACACGTTTCTGCAGAAACACGCACCTGGGGAAAGGGATGGTGGCATGAAGTTGCAAACGTGTGCCGCCCGCCTCCTCACTGCCTGGACTCCTCCCCCCCCCCACGTTGGTCGTAGATGGTGGAATGCCCTGGCTGCGTCTGGGACCGTGGAACCCACGCCTCACCATGCTGCGTCTGCTCTGCTTTGTCTTCTGCTTGAACCCGTAATAGTTTCCACTCTTCTGCCTGAGAGAGAGTGCCGGCGTCTTTGTTTTCCACGACAGAAGTTCCCCAAGGGGGCGGGCCACCCACAGGGTAAGCGTAGGCATAGATCAGAGGCCGAGGCCAGACGAAACGCTGGGGTTTCAGGCACGAATCGCTGGCTGGAGTCCAGTCGGGACTCTGCCCAGAGCCCTGAGCGAGGGGCTGGTGCTGGACCCGGGCTCCACTGAAGAAGGGCCCACGACACCCGTCCTCGTGTGGTCCCAGGAAGGAACAGGCTGGCCTCTTCCCTTTGCGGGCTCCACTAAGTGTTAGGCTTCCGTGCTGAGGAAAGCCCTCAGTCTTACAGCACAACTGCTTTAGAAAATACTTCCTTGAAAAATCACTGGAGGATTCTGCCGAACATGTACAGAAGGATTAAGACCAGTTTTGCACAGTCCCACCCAGGAGGGAGACCCACTGCGTGAAATTGCCAGTACCCTGACACCAAAATTGAGCAAGAGTGGAAAACTACCGACCAACATCCCTCAGGAGTATGGGTGTGAAATTCCTAAATGTATTCGTGAATAGAACTGAACAGCTATATATATGTATATAAAATGAAAAATGAGATTTATTGAAGGAATGTAAGGCTCTTTAATATTCACAACTAACAGAATCCATCATATTAATGAGTTAAAAAGGAAAAATCACATGATTATACCAGTCAATGCAGAAAAAAAAAAATTTAACAGAATGAAACACCCATTCATGATTTTTAAAAATCTAAAAAAAAAAAAGTGGAAAGAGATTAGATTTTGGGATTGCAAACACACAAGGCAACATAGAGATGATGTATCAGATTTGTATAGTTACAACCTATATAATTTTATTAACCGATGTCATCCCAATAAATCTAATTTAAAAACACAAACGGAAGAGAACAGCCTCAACGTGTGAAGTCATCGGGTAACCTACAGGTGACATTATTCCTAACACTGAGGGATTGACTGTTCTCCCTGAAAACATCCGAACGAAAAACGAGAGCTGTCCGCTCTCACCACTCCGCTCCAACGTGTTCCTTGAAGTCCAGCCCAGGAAGAGGGTGATGGGATAAAAGGCATGCAGATGGGGAAGAAAGGAATAAAACGGTCTGTGTCTGCAGATGACAACAGTGGCCTGTGTAGGACATACTAAGGCGTGACACACAAACTGCTAGAACTGACATGTCGAGTCGAGCAAGGTCACGGGCTCCAAGGTCAATATATGAAAGTCAGTTGCATTCCTACATGCTAGCAGTGAACAGGTGGAAACCGAAATTTCAAATGTAATATAATTTACAGCCACTCAAAGAGAATGAAATACTCAGGGCCTCCACACCGAAAAATGCTGGTGAAATGAATTTTTTAAATATCCTAATAAATCAACAGATACACTGCGTTTATGGATTGGGAGACCCGGCACAGTAAAAATGTCAGTTCTCTCCGCCTTGATATACAGGTTTAATTACATTCGTATAAAAATCTCAGCAATGGATATCGACAAGCTTCTTTAAAAATTTATATGGAATGTCCAAGGATCTAGCATGGCTAAAAGTAACTTGGGAAGGAAGAACTAATATCGGGGGAATCGCTGGACTTGATTTGAAAGCGTAGTATTTGGCCACAGTAATAAAGACGGTGTGGTACTGATGCGGAGATAGATGCACATACGTCAGTGAGACAGAGCGGAGAACTCAGGAATAGCCCGCACAGGTACAGCCATCTGTCTTTTTATGAAGGTGCCAAAGTATAGGGGGAGAATAAGCCTGCACTTTATACATAAGCACAAAAGGGATTATATATTTAAGTATAAAATACGGAAGCACCAAAAAAACTGCTGAACTTCTGGAGAAACCCTGGCTGGATGGCTCAGTTGGTGGGGAGCATTGTCCCATGCGACAAGAGGTCATGGGCTTGACCCCTGGTAGGGGTGCATTTGGGAGGCAACCCACTGATGTCTCTCCCTCTTCCCTGATCTTCATCCCTCTAAAATCAAGGAGACATATCCTTAGGTGAGGATTAAATATGATAATAATAAAAAACATGGAAAAATCTGCCTTGGCTGGTGTGGCTGTGGATTGAGTGCCGACCTGCAAACCAAAGGGTCGCAGGTTTGATTCCCAGTCAGGGTACATGCCTGGGTTGCAGGCCAGGTCCCCAGTAGGAGGCGCACAAGAGGCAACGGCACATTGATGTTTCTCTCCCTCTCTTTCTCCCCCCCTTCTCTCTAAAAATAACTAAAATCTTTTAAAAAGCATAGGCAAATCTTTGGAGGATATTTAGACATGAAATTAACAGCATGAGCCATAAAAAATAATACATTCAATTTCATCAAAATTTAAAACTTTTTCTGTGTGAAAGGCCCTGTTAAAATGATGAAAATCCAAACTCTAGTCAGAGAGAAAATACTTACAAGCCACATATCTAATGAAGACTGAAGTACAGATTACATAAAGAATTCTAAAATCCCAATATTATGAAACAAACAAAAAAAATCATTTAGAAAAAAAGGCAAAGATAGAAAGACATACAAATGACAAAAAATACATGGAAAAAATGTTCAAATCCTCTAGCCATCAGGGAAATGGAAATTAAGGCCATAATGAGATATCACTACACATCTGTCAGGACTGATCATTTTGTTAAGTGGTAAGTTCAATTGCCGGTGAAGATGTGAAGGAACTGGATCTCTCATATATTGCTGGTGGAAATGTAAAATGTTTACAGTCACTCTGGAAAATATCTTGGTAATTTCTTTTAAAAAGTAAACATTCTGCCTTGGCTGGGCACTCAGGTGGTAGAAGCAGTGTCCTGATATACCAAGGTTGTGGTCACATACAAGAATCAACCAATGGATGCATAAGTAAGTGGAATAGCAAATCTCCCTTCTGTACCCCTTTGTCTATCTCTAAAAATGAATTAAGAGCAATTTCAAAATGTAAATACCACCCAGCCTGTCTTGGCCCATGCCTTGGAATTTCCTAAAATCTCTCAAACAAGCAGCATCTGGCCTTGGCATGTCCCATACCTCTTACTAAGTGGCCCCAGGTCTGGCACTATCGGCAGCCAGTCTTGATTCCCAGCTTGGCCTCTCCTGGGCACTTCCAAGCCCAGCACAAGCAGCAGCCACCTGCAGAATGCCCTGTAGCCCATGCCAAGTGGCCCCAGGCAGGGTACAGGGGGGGCAGCCAAAATGGCGAGATAAAGAAATGTGTCTGAAATGAAAGAACAGGAAAAAAAACTCAACAGGAACTAAGCAAAAAGGAGACAAGCAATCTACTAGATGCAGAGTTCAAAACACTGATTATAAGGATGCTTGATGAACTCAGGAGAAAAGTAGATAAGCTTCCTGAGAACTTCAACAAAGAGATAGGAAACATTAAAAAAAGAACCAGTGAGAAATGAAGAATACATTACAGGGAAACAGCAGTGGAGTTGATAAAGCAGAGGATGAAATTAGAGATTTGGAATATCAGGAAGCAAAAAACACCCCATCGGAACAGCAAAAAGAAAAAAATTTTAAAAATGAGGATAGTTTAAGGAGCCTCTGGTACAATTTCAAGTGTACCAACATTCACATCACGGGGTTTCAGGAGGAAAGAGAGAGCAAGAAATTGGAAATCTATTTGGAAAAATGATGGAAAATTTCCTTGATGTGGAGGTCCATGAATTGTAGAGTCCCAAACAAGATGAACCCAAAGAGGCCCAGACCAAGACACATCCTAATTAAAATGCCAAAGGTTAAAGGCAAAGAATCTTAAAAGCAGCGAGAGAGAGAGACAGTTACCTACAAGAGAGCTCCTATAAGATTATCAGCTGATTTCTCAACAGAAACTTTGCAGGCCAGGAGACAGTGGTGAGAAATATTCAAAATGGTAAAAAAAAGCAGAGACCTACACCCAAGAATACTCTATTCTGCAAGGCTATTGTGTAGAATTTAAGGACAGATAAAGAGCTTCCCAAATAGCTTTTTCTTCCCTTCCAGATAAGAAAAAGCTAAAGGAGTTCATGACCACCAAACCTAACCAGCACTACAAGAAATGTTAAAAGAATCTTCTTTAAGAAGATGAAGAAAAATTAAAAAAAAAAAGAGTAATAAAATGGCAGTATCTATCTACATATCTATCAACAATTATGTTAAATGCAAATGGATTAAATGCTCCAATCAAAAGACATTTGGAGGCTGAATGGACAACAGAACAAGACCCTTCCATATGCTGTCTACAAGGGACTCTACGTTAAAAACACAGACTGAAAGTAAAGGGTGGAGAAACATTGCATGAGCATGGAGACAGAAGAGTTTTTACTGGGGCAGCAATCCTTATACCATACAAAATAGATCTAAAAAAAAAAAAAAAAAAAGAGCAAGTAGAACAGAAACAGACTCCTTGATGCAGAGAACACTTTGATGGTTGCCAGATGGGAGGGATTTGGGGGCCCTGGATGGAGAAGGTGAAGGGATTAACAAGCAGAAATTGGCAGTAACACAACAGTCACGTAACAGTCAAAGTGCAGCACAGGGAGCAATACAGCCAATAACGCTGTGATGACTGTGCATGGTGCCAGGTGGGTGCTAGACTTCCCGGGGGTGGGGGGGTACTTTGTAAATTTTATAAATCTGATCACTGGGTTGTGCACTTGGAACTAATATAAAATTGTCTGTCAGCTGTTCTTGAAAAATAAATTATTTGAAGTAAAAAAAAAAAACAACAACAAAAACCATTGTAGACACTGGAAGAAACCAGAGGAAGGATGCATGCAGTTTACCCTGTACAATCTTTAGATGTGAAATGGCGAGCATGACCCACAAGAGAAAGAAATCAATAAATCAAACCCCATCACAATGTAAAACTTTTGCTGTGTGACAGCCCCTGTGGATCTTTAATTATTTCAAAGCAAAATGTTTTTAAGGATGTCTCACAGAAGCCAAAAAAAAAAAAAAAGAAGCCAACCATCCAATTGCTTGGTGGCCCCCACGAGCTGTTTCCAGGGGAAGACTCTGAGCCACCACAGAGCATGCTGCAGGAGGTCTACCAGGTCTAGGAAGCGCTTCTGGGTGGCTGCTGGTTGATTGGATGCCATCAACCCCTCTCTTAACCATGGCTGGCACGCTGAGTTCACTCTGAGCTAGTGAAAGCTCAGAAAGCCTGTCTCACTGGGAGATAAGATTGGCAGCTTGCAGAGCACTGAGTAGGACATCTCATTGAGACCTCCAGGGTGATTTCTGTCATGCCAAGAAATAGAAGGAAGCTAATAATGAAGTAGAAAAGCTCTTCCTAGGCTTCATATCTTTTTTTTTTTAATCCTCACTCAAGCATGTTGGATTTTAGAGAGAGAAGAGAGAGAGATGTGGATGTGAGAGAGAAACATGGATCAGTTGTTTCCTGTAGGGCCCCAAGTGGGGTTCGAACCCACAACCTATGTATGTGCCCAGACTGGGAATGGAACCCACAGCCTTTTGGTGCACAGGACGATGCCCTAATCATCTGAGCCACCCGGCCAGGGCAAGGTTTCCTATCTTAAACAGAGAGGAGCAAGTCTAACTTCCCAAGTATAAAGGAATTAGGAGATCGAGCCAATGAGCTAGCAATGTTATAGATCCCTTAGTGGGGTTCGCCCTAGAACTCTCTGGAAGATTGGGCGGAAAGAAATAGCTTGCACTTGGGGAAATGTGGCTTGGCTTCTACAGGCAGATCCATTCTGGTCTTCCTTTTATTGAGATTCTATCCAGAGAAGCCAGGCCCCTTATGCTCATCATTTCTTTCGCCCGTATCACCTTTCTGGGTTGGGGACAAGAAAAAGAAGAAAGGGTCTGCGTTCTAAATGTCAGGGGCTCCCTCGGTCCTTTTCAACACCTAGTTCGGGGAGTTCCTGGGACTGTCCAGTAGAGGGAGCCCTGGCCTCAAGTACTAGCCGGCGGGTGGGAAGGCGCAGCGGTTGTGGGTGTGTCTGTAACCCCGCACGTGGACGGCGCGTGGGCAGATGCCCGGTGGGGACCCCAGGGAACTGGAGAGGGTCCCGGCCACCGCAGCTTCAATGAGGGATTCCTCTTTGCTGACCACTGCTCTCAGGAAGCATCCCTTCGAGTGAAATTATCCCCAACTTCATTCAGGCCATCCCTTTTAGACAAACACCCTAAGATATCCACTCGCTTGCACCCTACACAACAGGGCACTGGGTTTGGTCACTTTGAGGAACATTTAAAATTTCCCTTTCCTCGGAGTTAGATTAATGGGGGGATGGCTTTTGCTGAGAGCATTTGATGGCTTTGGTGGGCGTCTCCTGGCCCCCATTTTAAATTTTTGCAGGTACAGAGTGTCGTGTCTCTGGCCCACGGGTTGTCATTTCGTGTTGGAGCAAACTGCAGGTCGTTGTCTGGGGAAGTCTTCGGTCCTTTCAGCAGAAAAGTCCCCTGACCACCTGGACAGTAGGATGGTTATACCGGAGGGTCCCCCAAGTAAATAATACCCTTCCTTCTCATAAGTACCTCTCTTGCTGAAGAAGTCTTTACCCCCTTTGGTGGTTATTTCCATTCAGTATAACCCCACGTGAATTTCTAAGTTAAATAATATTAATGCTTTTAGCCCTGGCTGGTGTGGCTCAGTGGATTGAGTGCCAGCCTGCAAACCAAAGTGTTGCTGGTTCAATTCCCAGTCAGGGCACATACCTGGGTTGCAGGCTGGGTCCCCAGCAGGGGGCGCGCCAGAGGCAACCACACATGGATGTGTCTCTCCCTCTCTCCTTTCCCCTCTCTCTAAAAATAAATCTTTTTAAAGTAGTATTAATGTTTTTAAACCTCTTGAAGATGCAGTTGGCTGAATTTATTTCAGGGTGAGTTGTAATAATTTATACTTTCAGCAGCAGTGTGTAAAGATGGCAGAGTCATAACTTTATTTACACTTGGTGTTGGGTGGGCTTTTATTTTATTCTGTGCCATTTAATAAATGAAAACTGGAATACTGGTCTAATATTTTTGCCTTTAAATATTAGGGAGGTGGAACATTTTTCAAAGTTATTTCCCATGTATGTATTTTGGTGGGGTGGGGTTTGGTCATTTGACACCTTTAACCACTTAGTTCCAGGAGTTTTTTCCCTCCATGTTACAGTAAAAAAGCCTTGCCTTAGACATTTATCTACATTTTAGTGTATTCAAATACAGGGGTCTTGCATTTGTTCCCATTGCTTCTAACCCTACATTTTCGTGTCCCGGGCTTTTATTTTCTGCCTTCTGCTTTCCTAACGACAGCTGTCTTCTAAGACCTTTCAGCTGCATGTCTGGCCAATTTAATTTCTTTGTTCTTGAAATTGCATTGTTGTTGTACTGTGTCTCTCACTACGGTTCAATCCCATTCAGGTCTAAAGCCCTTGGCATTACTGAGAAATGCTTCCTGCTTCTGGCCACGTGTGCAGCCCTGCAGGTGGGGGGGGGGCGCCCGTTGCAAGGTGCGCCTTCCCACGTCATGTGGCACGGGTCATGTGGCACTGCTTTCCAGTGCCGGTACACAGAGGGAAACTTGCTCAAGCCCCGCTGGCACGTGTGATTCAGAGAAAACGATGGAAACCATGTTACATGAAGCGAACGAACAGTGCCGGGCCCACGTGGTGCTTGCTTGACTGGCCCAGCAAAGCCTCTTTGGGGGGGCATAGCTCTCAGCTGGGGCTCTGACGCCGCCTTCCACGGGGTCTTGCTGTTGTCCAAGTCACTGGATATTGAATTCAGGGCAGAAGCGCTGTGCTCCCTGACCCAACGTGTTTGCAAGAAACTCCCCTGGAATTTCTGGAAAACCCGGTCAACTGGGACAACTTGGCCAAAGATGCACTGTAGCCAGGCATGTCCGGGGCTAGGGCCGGGACCGCTAGGCTCGGTTCTGCCAGGGCGGGGCCAGGACCCACCAACCTGGTAGCCCACCTCTTAGTATAGAAGCTCCGTTCCTACGTACCAGCGGGTCGGACTCGCAGAAGAGGGGTCACCCTGTGCTGTGATGTAGGAGGAGACGAGGAACGTCTGGGCGGTAAAATTACGGGCAAAGGTCATGAAACTAGTCGTAGCCACAACCCAGGGATTTGGGGTGGGACGTTCCCTTATAGACTGTGCAGCTGCAGGAGCGGCAGAACCAGGACTGGCCACTAGGTGGCAGGCGAGTTCCACTCACCGGTGACCAGCTCTCTGGAACTTCGGTGCCCCGGAGGGAGGTTAGGGTTGGGGTTCTCGATCCGATAGGACAGTAGGGGTGGCGGCCGCGCTGATGACCCCTGCCCACTTGAAGGGAGTAGAGGCTTCAGGAATCCTTGTATCCACGGGCCAGGTGTGGGCGTGAATATCTTTCCCCAAATCACCCAGGAAAGTTCACTCGTCCCTTGTGATCCCTCCCACACCAAGCCCTGCACCCCAGGGCGCGGTACTGGCCCGCCGACCTCTCCTGCGTGTTAGGATTGATCCCCACCACCACCAGGAAGCCCCCTTAGCCCTCCTTGTTGCTAGATACAAACCACCACCTGCAATCTGCAAGATCCTTAGTCCTTCGGGGGCTCTTGTTTCCTTTTTCCTGTTACAAGCCCGGGTATTTTGCAGGGAACGTGTCCAGCCCCAGACCAGTGTGTCAATAAAACCCAAATCCCCCTGAGCTAGTGGACACCCGCCACCGGCCACATGACTGACAGATGCCCCTTTGGCCAATTTATTAAGAAGCCTGCCTGCCTTTGGTCCTACAGGTGGGTGGCCCTTTCCCACCCAACCTTAAGAAAATGAGCTGCTTGCTATTACCACTCTGTTGGCTTGGCACCAGCCTGGGCCATGGAATTAACCTGTGTGAGGGCTAGCACCCACAAAACGGAAGTCGTAAAGCCTGCTCCGAAAGATGATGGTGAGGAAGAAATGGTGTGAGGAGATGTGTGCACCCCTGTGAAGTTTTCCTCTTGGTTCCATAGGAATCTGAGGTCTCACCACCTGCCGAAATCTTTGTGTCGCGAGGAAGAGGCAGCCCTGTCCCCGAAACAGAGTTTCCTTCCCGGAGCGCCTACTATCCCTGGGAGTAGTCCGCGTGTTCAAGGCTATTCAGAGACTAAGCAACGTGGCTCCCACCATCTAGAGCAGAAATTAGAATAAAGACAAACACGGCCATGTTATGCTGAAAGTATATTTATATATATAGATATAGATATTTATTTCTCTGCAGACAGCTTTACTGATGAGTCATTTTCACATTCAAAGAACAGCCTATTTCAATACTACATAATCTGTACGAGAATGAGATGGGTAGCTTTTCGATTCAGTTCACAAAGCCAGCACAGCCCTGATACCAAAACAGAACAATTATACCAAAACAGAACAATTGTAACACAAAACAGAGAATCACAGATCTCACTTAAAAGTACAAATGCCAAAATACTCAAGAGAACAGGAGCTGGTTGAAATCAACACCACATGAGATGTACGAAGCTTTGGCAGACACAAAACCAAGTTGAAATCCAAATCTCCACGTACAGAACTGGAGCATAAACACCAGAAACAAAACGTTCCCCCCACCCCACACACACACACACACGCACACCCTGTCAGTGGCCTTTCGGCCGGGGACACAAAGGACACAGAGATTTGTTAAACCTCCTTAGCGGGGAGGGGGACTGCTGGGGGGCCCCCCGGCTTTATCGTCGGGGCCCGGCTCATCTTCCTCCCGATCTTCGGACTCACATTCCGCCAGGGCTTCGAAGTACTGGAACGGCCAGCACTGAGGATCTTTCTTATGGAGCCTGGCCAGAAACCTCAGGACAAGCATCTTGCTGGTTTCGAGGAATGCTCGGGGGCCCCATAGGAACTCGTATTGTGCGGGCTCAGTATTGGGGACTCGCCTGTACTCTAGGTACCTCTGCCTTACAAACACTTCAGTGATGAGCTTCTTCGTGTTTCCGAAGAGACCGTGGGTCTCCCGGACATCCACCCCCAGCTTGTACAGCAGGTGGAAGATCAGCTCCTCCCGGACACAATTGCCTTTCATAAAGATAAGGCTCAGAACCACCATCAGGAGGCCGAACTTGGGGGTGTCTAGGTAGGAAACCCCCGGGTCCCCCTGGTAACTCCCCAGCTTGTTGATGATGATATAAGAGTGAGTTTGGGGGTCAATCTCCTTCAGCTGATAACCAAAGACACACTCAAGCTTATTGTTGGCACGTTTGATGATCTCCAAGCACTCGTCCTTGTATTCACGGATGATGAATTTCACCATCTCCGAGCGCTTGATGGGCACCTTGGCTCGGTCCTTGACCAAGAGAAACTGCACCAAAGCGTTAGCCCTCTCATCCAAGGGAGACAGGGGCTGCATCTCCAGCTTGGGGTCACTCTGGGAGGCACCGAAGCCCAGAGGGAGACCAGGGAGCTCAGAGATGATGAAAGGTTGGGGGCTGCCTAGGTTTTCCCAGAGACCCAGGGCCCTGGAGGTGCTGGGCCCCTCCCAGGCACTCAGAGCCCAGGATGTGCCCGGTCCCTCCCAGCCACTGAGGATCCTGGAGGTGCTAGGGCCCTCCCAGCCACTCAGGCCATAAGAGGTATTTGGGTCCTGCCAGTCACCCAGGACCTGAAAAGGGTTTGGAACCTGCCAGTCATTAAAGTTCATATTTTCCCAGGGCCTGGGGGCCTGCCAGTCAAGCAGGCCGAACATCCGGCCACTGCTGTCCTCTTCGGTGTTCAGGTGCTTCTTCTTCCTGGTGGCTTTGCCGGAGCGACGCGGCGGCTCATCGGGGGTCTTCGAGGCCTCTTGGGTGGTGGCCATGGCCTGAGGGCCAGCTGCCGTGGCCATCAGCATGGTGGGTGCTGCCTTGGACACCCTGGGCGCACTGGCATTGGGCTGCAGCACCCACGGGACGGCCGGCAGGGCCTCGACATAGGTGAAGGGATCCTTCGGAGCGAGTGGCAGTGACTTCGGGGTCTCCAAGACGGCAGACGGGCCGGTGAAGGCATTCGAAGAGGCAGGCTGGAGCTGGGAGGTAGCAGGAAAGCCCCTCGAGGCGGCAGTGTAGGTCTCCGGTGTGGCCGGCAAGTTTCTCCAGGCAGTGGGCAGGTGTCCCCGGGCAGCAGACCCGACCTTGGGGGCACAGAAAGTGGCGGCAAAGATCATGCGGTCCTTGGAGGGAGCCCTGCGCTCCTTGGAGGAGGTCCTGCGCTCCTTGGAGGAGGTCCTGCGGTCTATCGAAGAGGCCCTGGGTTCTCCTGATGGAGTCATCAGTGATTTAGCAGAGCCCATGGGAAAATTTGCCGCCGCTAAGGGGGCTCCAGGCTGGCCCTGCAAGGCGGCAGGGGGCCCCTGCCAGGGGGGCTGGAGGTGTAAGGTGGGCAGCTCTGCTTGCGGACCCGCGGGCTGGACCTGCTGGGTGGGTAGCTGCATCTGCAGAGCCTTTTGGGAGGCCGGGACCCCCTGAAAGGGCTGCTCTACCTGGACCAGAGGAGGACCCTGCCTCTGAGCCTCCTGGGCAGGCAGGGGCTGCCAGAAGTGCCCCGGGGCCTTGGGGGCCTGCCAGGCCAGTGCCTGGGCTTGCTGCAGTTCCTGGAACTCCATTGACGTGGGCATCTCGTGTGGCACCGGGGCTTGGCCCTTGGGGGCCTGCCAGATGATGGGCGGGCAGTGCACAGCCTGCGGGGTCGACAGAGGGGCCGACAGCGCAGCCTGGGGCACCTGCGGGCCAGCGGGCGGTGCCGTGGGCATCTGCGTGGCCGGAGGGGCCGTGGGCATCTGCGGGGCCGTGGGCATCTGGTGGGCCACGGGCACCTGCGGAGCCATCCGCACCTGCGGGGCTGCCCGGACCTGGGGGGCCGCCCGCATCTGGGGGGCCGCCCGCAGCTGCGGGGTGGGCAGCCGAGCCTGAGGGGCCTGCCGCAGAGGTGGTGGGGGCGGCAGGGCCTGCCAGAGCGGAGGCGGCGTGGTCAGCACCTGCGGGGAAGGCCGGATAGGCGGTGGCGACTGACGGATCAGCGGCGGTGCCTGGCGGATCGGGGGTGGCCCCTGGCGTACCGGTGGGGGCCCCGGTCGGATGGGCGGCGGGCCTGGACGGATGGCTGGTGGACCCTGGCGCACAGGTGGCTGCGCCTGCCAGGCAATGGTCGGAGCCTGCCAGGTGACCTGTGTGGCCTGCCAGGCCAGGGGCGTGGCCTGCCAGCCCTGTGCAGGGCCCTGCCAGCCGGGCGAGGTGGCCTGCCAGCCCGGGGGTGTGGCCAGCTGGGCTGGCGGGGGCTGCGGGCTCTGGGGAACCTGCGGAGGAGCCCTTATAACCTGGGACTGGATTTGCAGAATCAGAGGCTGAGCCTGTGGGGCCCAGGAAGCCAGGGGCTGCGCAGGTGGGGCCGTCGGCTGTGCCATCGGGGCTGGCGAAGCTGCAGGCTGGTTGATTGGAGCTCTTGACCCCGAAGGATGGATCATCAGGACGCCAGGACCCGGAGGCTTGGCCAGCGTGGCTCCCGGAGGTGGAGGCTGGACCATCAGGACTCCCGGCGTCAGCGGCTGGGCCATCAGGACTCCTGGAGCTGGAGGCTGGGCCATCGGTGTCCCCGGAGGGGCAGGATGGGCCATCGGTGTCCCCGGAGGGGCAGGATGCGCCATCGGTGTCCCCGGAGGGGCAGGATGGGCCATCGGTGTCCCCGGAGGGGCAGGATGCGCCATCGGTGTCCCCGGAGGGGGAGGATGAGCCATCGGCGTCCCCGGAGGGGGTGGATGCACCATCGGGGTCCCAGGAGGGGCAGGATGGGCCATCGGGGTCCCCGGAGGGGCAGGATGAGCCAGGGGGCCTCCGGGAGCCGAAGGGTGCATCATCAGGACCCCCGGAGTCGGAGGCTGCGCTATCGGGGCTCCCGGATGGGGAGGATGGAGCATCAGGACCCCGGGAGTCGGGGGCTTGCCCATCGGCCCTCCCAGAGGGGGAGCCTGGACCAGCGGGGCCCCCAGGGCCGGCGGCTGGGCCATCGCAGCCACGGGGGCGGGCGGCTGGCCCTGCGGGCCCTCCCAGGCAGGTTGCGGCGCCTGCCAAGCGGCCAGTGAAGCCTGCAAATCAATCGGAGGTGGGTCCCAGGGGACCGGCGGAGCCCGCGAGGAGGCGGGCGGGGCCCGCATCAGAACCGTGGGGCGGCTATAGACCGGAGGCTTGGGAGCCTCCGCCGGGGGACTGGAATCACCCAGATTCTTACTTAGCTGCGACATGTCCGTTGGCTCTGACAGCCGATGGGCCTTATCCTGCGACAGCTGCGGGGCCTTTTCCTCCAGAGAGAAGAGAATGCCTACGTGGCCGGGCAGAGGATCCCTCCCTGCTGACTGGTGAATAGGAAGTCAGCGCCTTTAGCTCCGCAGCTTTCCGCAGTAAGGAGGAGGGGGGACGGGGGCTCAATCCCGCCCCTTCCCCGCCCCCGACCACCACAAGTGGATCTTGCACAGGGGCGTCTACCAGGAGCCCTGGCTGACACAAGACACCTCTGCACTCTGTCCCTTCCCCAAACGCCGCCTGGTTGGACTGGCCAGGGACGAGCTTTTATAGGGAGGGTGACAGGCGCGTGCGTGGGCTCTGGAAACCCCCCGCCCTGCGGCGCTGAGTGGGAGCGGACCACTGCGAACATGGGGGCACCCGTGGGAGGGGGAGCGGGCGCGCTCTGAGCTCAGTGGCAGCGGAGCCGCAGCCGCAGAATGCGAGGCGCGCGCGCGCGCGTGTGTGTGCGCGTGTGTGTGTGTGTGTGTGTGTGCACGGTTCAGGGGTCATCCCGGGCAGCTGATTTCACACGAGAGGCAAAGAGGCAGAGGAGGCTTAGAAGTCTGTCCCCGGGGGCGCGAGGGATGAGGGATGGCCGGTGTCGCTTACTCCCGGAGGGCCACGGCGGGACGCACACGGGGCGCCAGGGCGATGGGCATGAATGGGGACGCGGGGCTGCCGGGGCCGCTGTCCCGCAGGCACTGCCGCGCGAAGGCTCGGGGCTCGGAGGGGGCGGGTGCCCCGCGGCGCAGCAGCGGTTCCAGGAGCGTGGTCCCAAACAGGCGCGCGCGGCGCGCAGCTCAGGGGCTGTGCCTTGAGGCATCCAGGCGCTTTTAGGCAGGGACAGAGGAAAGGGGTGGCAGAGGGGACAGAGAGAGGGAAAGGAATGCGGGGGGGGGTTCAGATGTTGCAGACTTGGAGGGAAGGCAGCGTTTTGGGGGACGGGGGAGGGGGGGCAACTCCCGGGCAACAGCTGGGATGAAAGGCACGGTCTCTTGGTGCCTTTCCTCCGCCGCAGGGCAGGGAAGAAGCTGCAGAGAAAAACTCGGAGAGAGGAAATCTCAGAAACACACCGGGGAAGTGACAAAGTGGGTGAATAAGTCGGTCCCAGGGTAGCCGCCAGGAACCTGTGAAACCCAGGAAGGATAAAAGTCAGAAAGAACTTGGAGGAAATCTCCTCGTAAACAAGCTCCGTTTGAGAACTAGGCGGTGAATGAAAAGAGAAAGGAGAAGGCACGCACGTTCGTTGGCAACACTCTACTGGCTCGTGCCGAGAGGGAAAGGCAGTCTCGGCCCTCCTTGGATAGTTTTCTGTGAATTTACAAAACAATAACCCGGAGGTTCGGTTTAGAAGAGGGTGTTTGCCCTTTAGGGCGAGACTCCAGGGTGGCCAAAAAAAACCCCAGGGAAATGCCACAAGGGGGCATAAGAGAATGGCGGAGGCCATACCCCCCTCCCCTTCCAAGGCACCTTTAGCCAGGGTTTCTCAAATTTGGTCGTTTCTGAATCCCAGTGAACGCAGGCACACACGGCCCAAGGTGGTCATTGCCTGAAGAATGAGAGAATAATTTGAGAATGAGGTACCAGCGGCTTTTCTGACGATTGAAGGGATCAGAAACCAGGGCTGCCTGTGGTGCCTGACAGGTGTCACCAAAATGCATCGCCCCCAGAAAGATGCTTCTGCAGAAAGGGTACTACCATACTTCGTGGTTTCCTGGTCCCTCTTGTGGGTTGTAGTCCTTATTATATTTCTGCACTGGCTCGGGGGTCAGAACGTCTTCAGTGAGGTCAACCCCGGACATAACTCACGCTCCCCTATCACCCCCTGTGCCCCCTCATGATGTGGAGAGCTTTGGGAGAGTCAGCTCATGGTTCCCAGTCTGCGTCAGTCTATGACCTTGCTACTCTCTTTAAAGCATCCTTTTTTCTTTCTTTGATTCAAATGTACCCATCGCCCAGAGATGAAGTTCTTCTACTAACTATTTCTTTTTCCAGGATTGTGGCAAGTTCAGCTTCCAGGGCACTGTAACGGCGGGTCATCTTACACAGTAAATGATGACCAGTTGGGCCCCACTGGGTTTTTTTTGGGGGGGGTATTGGGGTGCAATGAATAGGGTCGCTACCCTGTGTCGACTCCCCTCAAACCCATCATGCGGAAGCAGGTCTTGCTACAGGCAATACAGGAAGTGTCGGGAACTGTGGAAGGGTAAAAAAAAACACCTTGTAGGTGCCGTTGGAAATAGCAGGTAGTCGAGTCACACTTAGCAACATTCTTGAATCAGCGAAGGAAAATTGGGGAGCAGTTATCCATATCACTCTGGGAGGGGGTAGTAATGGTGGGCGAATCCGGTGTTTTCTTCTCTAGAAAATGCACCTGCCTGATTTAGACAATCGGCGCTCTCATGCCCAGGCCACGTGGCAGACAACCCAGGTACCCACATGAAATACACCTGAGGTACCAAATGACATATAGCCCCTTAGTGAAGATCAGCTACTCCAACACCAGCAAAACCCAGCTCTCCCCCGAGTCCAGTGGGAAATTTGGATCACAAGCTTTAAATAGGTCTCCCCAACTCCCTTCTCCTTGTTGAATCTTGCTCTCTGAAACCCCTCACCACTCTTTGGAAACACTTTTCTTTATTGATTCTTAGAGAGAGGAAGGGGAAGGCAGAAAGAGAGAGAGAGATATCAATTTGTTGTTCCACTTATTGATGCATTCATTGCTTGATTCTTGTTTGCGTCCCGACGCGGGGGGCGGGGAGGGGGTGGAAGCTGCAACCTTGGTGTGTCAGCACAATGCTCCAACCAACCAAGCCCCCTGGCAAGGCCACCCCACACCCCCGACACCCTTCTGTGTACATGGTCTTTGTACTCCAGATGCCAAAGTTCCTCTTTCCTCATGAAACAGCTTAAAAGTCCAAGGTGAGCATAAAGAAAAGGCAGACATATACAGATCATCTCTGGAATGCCAGAGACGTCTGTTTGTCTTCTGACGAACAAGGACTTTGGTACTTGCGTAAGTGGGTAATGAAGGGGTCAGGAAAGATATGCAAAAAGAGAGGGCTGAGGGTGCACCAGCAGGAAAACCGTTGAGCCAGAGGTGTGGAGATTTGGTGCTTTTATTCATCATCTGTCTCATCGCAAGGAGGGACCTTCCGCGTGGACTGGAGCCTTGTCTTGCTCGCCTGTGTGTCCCCGGCTCATCCTGAGTGGTCAGCAAGGAGCTGTGGGATAAGAGTGTAAAATTAGCACCAGGAGTGCCTACTTCTCACCTGTCTATTGCTGTTAGACTCAGTGTACATTGTTCTTTTTTAAGTTAATTTGAGAGAGAGAGAGAGAGAGAGAGGGAGAGAAACATCAGCGTGTTGTTCCCCTTATCGATGCCCTCATTGGTTGGTGCGTGCATGTGCCCTGACGGGGGATCAAACCCACAACCTGAGTGCATCGGGATGATGCTCTAACCACCTGAGCTATCCAGCCATGGGCGGTGTACATATTTAGAAGTGAGTAAAATACTCAGTGACAATGTCCAGAAAGTCCCAAATCAGTTATTCGTGAAATGCCATTTTTAGGGATTTGTTTTATGCCGAACATCGTGCTGTGTGTAGAGCTACGGAGAAACATCAGACACCAGACCTTACAGGCAGACACGGAATTAATGTGATATTTTTAATGCCACAAAATGGTGGTGTTTGCACTACTGGAAACTCACGTTGGTCACGGTTGTTGCAAATAACTGGATACTCCCTTCTGTTTGGAGTGTGGGGCGGTGATGCTGGCCACAGCAAAGCAGAGGGGAAAATAACAATTCTAAAGATGTGGAGATTTCGTGAGTGTTCTCCAAAGAGACTGAACACTAAAAGAAAACACACACACACACACACACACACACACACACACACACACACGTAGACTAGCAGAAGTACAAGGTGTTCGAAAGAGCCGCAAGGAGGTTGTGAAATAGTGTAACTACTATTGATTGATTGGCTCTTATTTGATGGAACACCACCCTGAAAGGTTTACAGACCTTTGTAGGCACCTCACAAAATCCACAGGTATTTGGCCCCATTTCCCACGTCCAGAAACTAAAGCCGAGGGCGGTAATTAGCTTGTCACAGAGCTGGCGACCTCATTCTGGGACTGGAGCCTGGCGCACGGGCTGCCAGGAGCCAGCATCCACAACCACGACGCCCGGTCTGCCAAAACCTAAAAATGGTTAGACATAATTAACACATGACGACAGGCACCGGTCCACACTATTCTGTTTAATGAGCTTGGTCACTGCGTTCCCGCCTCTCAAAATGAGATAAGGAACATTGCCTCGGTCTTTCTCCAAAAGTGCCCAAAACGCTAATTTGGAAAGATGTCGTGCATCCTCAGATTCACTGCAGCATCAGTCACAGTAGCCAAGACACGGAAGGAGCCCAAGTGCCCGTCAACACACGAGTGGGTAAAGAAGATGCGGCGTATGTACGCAATGGAATGCTACTTGGCCGTGAAAAAGGAAAGAAGGTCTGACCATTTACAACAGCATGGCTGGACCTAGAGGGTGTTATGCTAAGTCCAACTTGTTCATTTGTGCATTTGTTGCCTTTGCTTTTTCTGTAAAATCCTCCCCAAATTATTAGCACTACAAATGTCAAGGAGCTTTTGCCATGCGCGTTTCTCTCGGAGTTTCTGGTTTGAAGTCTTTGATCCACTTAAGTCGATTTTTGTGTGTGGTATAAGATACTGCTCCGGTTGAATTTTTTTTGCCCGTGGGTGCTCCGTTTCCCAACACCATGTACTGAAGACACTATCTGTTTCCCGTTTCATGTTTTCGGGTCTCAGCTTCATGCGTGAAACATATTTTTGCCGGCTAGAAATCATAGATGAACATTTTTATTTTTTCCTTTCAGCACCTTAAAGACGTTATTCCATGGAATTTTAGCCAAAAGTCATTATTTTTCTTGTTTGAATGTGATGTTCTTTCCCACTCAGTTACTTTGAAGGTTTTCTCTCCTATTTTGAACTGTTTGATGATGATAGACACCGGTGTAGATTCCCTTTGTTCATCCTTGTCGGGGTTCACTGCGCTTATGAATAGAGAGGTTAATAAACTTCACCATTTTCGCAAAATTTCCAGCCATTATCTTGTCAGGTAATTTCTCCATATTATTCTCTTTCTTGTCATTCCGGCGCTCTGATTACACACCCACATTAAAATAATTTTCACGTTGCCTTGTGGATCTTCAAACCTCTTTCAATTTCTCAGTTTCGGTGTTTTTCACTAACCTGCCTTCCTGTTTACTGACCCTTCCTTCCGTTGCTCATTCAGTCTGTCATGAAGCCCAGAATGAATTATTCATTTCGGTGCTGTGTATGGCTCCTCACGTCGCCGCTGCTCTCCATCCTCTCTGTCTCTCGCTGAGGTCCCTCATTCGCTCGTCTAACATGGTGTCCATCTTTTCGCTCTGTCTTTGAACGTGTTTATCACGGGGGTTGAAAGCTTTTTGTTGTTGTTGTTGTTATTGTCAGTTTCAACATCTGGATGATCTCGGGGTGGTCTCCGGGTGCGTTTCTTTCCTTTCTTGTCCATGGGCCCCGTTTTTCTGCTTCTTCCCACGTTTTTGAATTTTTTTTTTTGAATTCTACGTGAAACAATGCATGTGAAAATTAAAGAAGGAAGGATATAAGTTACTCCCAGACAAAAGAAAAGGTATAGTCATTCCTCGGTTAGACCGGTAGTGTGTGGGGTTTAAACGTTTCAATGACATACTATGCAGTTCAGGAGGGCCTGCTTTTTTGTACAGCTGTCCTTAGATTCAGATCCCCTGTGATGACTCCCTACCTGTATATTTTCAGGGTGAGATGAAGACATTTCTTTCTCTTCTTTTTTTTTTTTTAAGTCCTCACCCGAGGACATTTTTCCATTGCTTTTAGAGAGAGAGGAAGGGAGAGAGAGAAACCAGGATGTGGGCGACATTGACCAGTTGCCTCCCATAGGCGCCCCGACCGGGGATTGAACCTGCAGCCTAGGCCTGTGCCCTGACTGGGATGCAAACCCACAGCCTTTTGGTGTATGGACTAGACTCCAGCCGAGCAACGTGGCCAGGACGAGACATTCCTTTCTTTAAGTAGAGAGATGATTTCTTCTAATAATCTAAGGCCAATGAATCAATCTCTCTCTGTCTCTTTTTCTCTTTCTGTCTCCCTCCTTTCTCCCCCCTTCCTCTCCCTCTCCCTCTCCATCTCTCCCTCCAACCTACACCCCCCTCTTTTTACTCTCTTTCCTTTCCAGCCAGTTCACAGCTGCTTCTGTCCCCTGGAAAGTTTTCTTCACTCTCCTGCTCGGCTCCTGCACCTTCAAGCCTCAGGACGCCTTTCTCGCTCCTAACTCGCCTCTCGTTTGGTTCGGGGCTCCGCGCTGCCTTCAGTGAAGACGCGATGTGCGCTTTCCGAGGCCTGACTTTCTGCTCCGTCTCTCTGCTCTCAGCGCCTGGGGGCTGCTGCCTTGTTGCGCTGAGGAAGGATCTGCACACCTCCAGGGGGCTATCTCCTAGCTCCCCTGCCCTACAAAGCCTCGTCTTGGCGGCTGTCTGGCGCGCAGGAGGGGTTCTGGGTTATCTCACCTGCCCTGCCCTCCTCTCTTCGCTGGCGTGCCCCGCGCGCGCGCGTGCAGCCATTGAGAGCCCGGAAGGCTGAGCTGGCAGGTGGATCTGAGCTCTCTTAGCCTGCTCAGACTTGGAAGTGGCCACGCCAGACCATTTTTCAAAATTTTTTTTGCTAGTTTGAGTAGTCCTCCTTGCAGCCATCCATGGGGACTTTGTACCTGTTTCTGTATAACCCCCAGCGATTAAAAAAGCAGTGGGCCCTGGTCAGGTGTCTCAGTTAGTCGGAGCGTCGCCCTGTGCACCAAAAGGTCATGAGTTCGATCCCGTCAGGGCACATACTAGGTTGAGGGTTCCATCCCTGGTCGGGGCACCTAGTGGAGGCAACTGATGGATGTTTCTCTGTGACACATCAATCTCGGTCTGTCTGTCTTTTTCTCTCTTCCTCCTCTCCTTCCCTCCCCACCCCCTCCTTCCCTAAAGTCAATCCTGGAGTGAGGATTTAAAAAAAAAAACAGCAACAAAGCTCTTCTCCTAGGAAGGATTTGCCATTTCTAGAAATTAATTTGGTCCTTCGGGTTTCTCTGTGCCTTCGACCCACCAGTGTGTGTGGTAATTTACGCATATTGTCCTCACGACGAGTGGGAACGTTTTGCTTCCTACAATGGAGGTCCTTTCCAAACCTTTTATTTGAAGAGTCCCCAAAACGTTCAGAAGATTTGTCATGACATGAGAGAACCGAAGCTACTACTATCGTTGCCCTCCTGGATCCTGAATTTTTTGAAATTTCATGACATATTACAGTTTCTTTCAAATACATGCATTTATCTTCATAATCTGACAGGAGCAAGAATAAAGGCGCATCGGCCTGACCAAGAGCCATTAAGTGTCTGTGTTTGTTTTCTTTTAAAATGACCAAATAACTTCCCTATCCTGGCAACCAGCCCTGGAAGCACACATCCGTGCCTCAGTTTGTAAAGCACTTCGCACAGCACAGAGTGGGAGATGAGTGGTAAACAGCACGGCCATTACCGCCAATTCGGCGGGGGGGTGCAAAGTGCACCTGGGGCATACGTGCGCCAGCAGAGACAGAGAGACTGCAAACTCACCAGGGTGAGCAGGAAGGAAAACTGCTGTCTCGTAGGAAATGGGATGTGTGGTGGGGGACTTACATTTATAATTAACTAAAAGCAATAAACCAGAGAGGCTGGATCTAGGTATCCATCTCTCTCTCTTTTTTTTTTTTCCAATTTGAGAGATGAAGGGAAAAAGAGAGAGAGAAACATCAATTTGTTGTTCTACATTTTTTATACGTTCAATGGTTGATTCTTGTATGTGCCCTGACTGGGGATCGAACCTGTAACCTCGGGGTATGGGATGATGCTCTCAGTCACTGAGCCACCCGGCCAGGGCGAGGCCTCCATGTTGAACAGCACCAGGGCCAAGCATTGTAGGAGCTCCTGATTGACAGCTGGATTCCCTAACAAAGTAGGAGGAGGGCGTAGACTTGAGCAGAGTGAACCCAGATTGCAGTGTCTTCTGCTGTGGAAGCGAGGTGGGGGTACCTATGAACAGGCAGGTGCATTTCCAGATTGGAGGCCATGCATGTGCTTCATGGGAGCCAGAGCATTTGTCATAGAGAAGAGACAACTGTCAGGAGGACTTGCAAGGAGGAACGGTGCATGGGGGACAACTGACCTTGCTTCTTTGCTCTCCCTACTTCGCAGGCACTCATGAAATACACACGATCCCCCAGGGCCTTCGCCTCACAGCCCACCTTCCATTTCATTACAAAGTACATCGTTCCATTTGGGACTAGCTCTGTGTTGAGAAGTCCTCTGTGGCTTCTCCTCCCCGTGTTCTTTGATCCTGTCCAGAGCCTGTCCCCAAAACCGCCTTACCACTCAAAGAGGGTCTCAAGAACATCCATGCGATGGTAACGGAGACATGGAATCCGTCACTGGGTAGCAGAGGGACCTCGGCCACACCCCTCACTAAGAATCTTCAGAGACCTCAATTTCTTCTTCAACTAGTGGGGAGGGTTTGGGAGTTGGTTCCACTTGAGCTGCTGGGACTTCTGAGAAAGGGGACCCAGGGTGGACACCAAGTCCAATGGACTCCCTCACGGCCGGGCTCCTGTGAAGCCCCTGCAGAGGCGCCCACAGGATACACCTTCCAACTACACTTAAGGGAATCTCCCCAATGAAAGGTGGAAAGGAGGGGACCGAGCATTAATGCATCACACTGGCTTCTGTCTAGATCAAGAAGTACTGCGGTGACACAATGGAATACTACGCAGCCGCTAAAAAGAAGGAACTCGTACTTTGTGTGACAGCGTGGATGGACCTAGAGGGTCCTGTGCTAAGTGAAATAAGCCAGTCTGTGAAAATCCATATGATCTCATTTATATATGGATCCTGATGAACAAAATAAACTGAGGAACAAATAGAACCAGAGGCATGGACACCTGGAGCAGACTGACAGCTGTCAGAGGGGAGGGGGGGGAGTAATGGATGAAAGATGGGGAAGGGTTAGCCACAGAACACATATGCATGGCCCGTGGATGCAGACTACAGTGTGGGGCTTGCCAGAGGGAAGGGGGTGGGGCATATGGGGACATCTGTCATAGTGTCAACAATAAAAAATAAACACTAGAAAAGAAATACTACATTCTTTGAAACAAACAATAAAAAGGAAAGAAAAATGTAAGGTGGCAGTCGTGGAAAGATAATTTCTGGGTGAGCTGTGCCATCTGGGCAGGAAAACGTTCTGGCACCTCTGAACTGCATCCCCATCTCCATTGTCAGGTTCAGTCCACGGGGGCCCCCTGGTAGACCGGGCACGGACCCCAGCACATGGGCAATTTCAGGTGCAATGTCCCCTGGTGAGAATGTTCCACTCGCTCACCAAGAAACTCCCCTGGCTAACTCCCTCGCTTGTTTCACACCCCCGCCCAACAGTTGTCTTCTTAGACAGGCCTTTCCTAGAATTATTAGTCCCTTATTCTACTTCAGGCCTTGTCACTGAAATCACCTTACACTTTTTTTTATCCATGCTGTCTCTCCCCTGTTAGACTAGGTGGGCCTCATTCGGTGCTGTAACCCACGTTCCCACCCCAGAATCAGCCCTTTGTACATGCCAGTCAATATTCCATCTACCAATGAAACAATAAATGAATTAAAGAACGTGTAGAGAGTGGCTGTTTTCATCTATGGTCATCATGTTCTTTCAGAATTTTCTTGTATACTTCTTCCATATCCCACACAGATTCTAGGGCCAGACCACGCTGGGAGGAAATCCCACCGAGGACGTGAACGAACTCAGTGTCCAAGGGTACATGAGTTTCTATCTACGTGTTTCCGCTTCTCTTCTGTGCCATGGGGATTCAAGAAACGTACCCTTAGCTTTTTATAAGAACCTTTGTGTAACAGCGCCAACCATTCTTTCTGTCCTGGGATACAGGGGATATTTTTCTCCTTCTGTTTCCTTTTCCAAGAATCCTTGTCTGCAGTGCCTGTAGCTTTCATGATAGAATTCATGGCTCTCATCATGGTGCAGAAACTGAGCACGGTCGAACACACAATTCACTGCGACCTGCATGCACCTCTGTCCTTACAGAAGATGCACAGCGGGGATTTCCTGAGTGAGTCCAGTGTGATGGCTGTGAGCTCAGTGTTTTCTCAGGGAAAGCTTTTGAGCGCAGAATACTTAGATTTCGCTTATACCAACAAGTAGATTTTTCAATGAGTGGGAATTCGTTTCCAGCTTTCAAAAAAAAAAAAAATGTCTGTTTTCAAAGCATCCATCTCCAAAAAAAATGTCCAAAAGTATAATGCACTTTGAACGTACAAGGCTTGTTTTGAAGAGTGGCTGTTTGTCAATAAAACCCTCTGCAGCTAGACATTCACCAGACAGGCTGTAGACATCGGAAACGTCCCCGATGCATAAATACTCCAAAGTACATTGGGAGCTGTCGTGACTTAGTTTTTTTTCCAGGGAAATTGGTTTCAAGGTACAGAGATCATTTGAACTTGTAAAAATCAAATTTTGATTCCAAACACTTTACAATTTTTGAAACTACATTGAGGGAATTCTGTTTAACTTGGCTCTCCTTTTCTGATGACTTTTATTTTGAAAGTTCTGACATAGTCTTCCCCGCCCGTCCCCCTCCTCCCACAAAAATAGTTTTTCATTGTTGGGTGTTTTGTTGTTACTGTTCTGTATCAGTTTTTGATGCAACCAAAACTTAGCATCAGGTAGCTCAGGTGGGGTCACTTCATCTTTTTCTTTTTTTTATTATTATTATTTTTTAGTGTTTTATTTTTTACTTTTTTAAATTACTTTATTGTTGTTCAATTACAGTTTGCATTCCCCCCACCACTACTCCCCCCCATCTTTTTCTTTTTTTTAAAGATTTTATTTATTTTTAGAGAAAGGGGAAGGGAGGGAGAAAGAGAGGGAGAGTAATATCAATGTGTGGTTGCCTCTCATGCACCCCCCCCCCGCCCCCGCTGAGGACCTGGCCCGCAAACCAGGCGTGTGCCCTGACTGGGAATCGAACCAGCGACTTTTAGGTTCACAGACCGACACTCAATCCACTGAGCCACACCAGCCAGGGCTACTTATTCCTTTTTATTGAATTAATTGGGGGTGACACTGGTTAACAAAATTATACAGGTTTCAGGTGCACAATTCCATAACACATCACCTGTACATTCTACTGTGTTCACCACCCCTAGTCAAGTCTGCTTCTGTCACCATTTGTCCCCCCATAACCTCCTCCACCACCCACCCCCTACCCTCTCCCCAGCAACCACCCTGTGGTTGTTCACGTCCGTGAGTTTTTCCCCTTTTTTCTTTATTCTTATCCACAGTATATTTCCAAATTAGTTGAGAACATCCTTCTGCTCCCACTCTTTGAAAACAGGGTTTAAAGGCAGCCCAACCTTCTGATACATTTTCTATGGCCAGAAACAATGAGACGGCTCACAGGCCCATGTCTAAGGAATCTCTTCCATTCCGGCAGAGCCAACAATATCATTAGTGTGTCTGCATCTTTAGAAAACTGGAAAGTGATTCAAAGCTTTATGAAAGCCTCCGATTTATGGGTAAGCACATCACGCCCCCCATTGTAGCCTTGCTGTGTAAAAGGTTGGGGCCGGGGGAGCCTTTAGCAAGTAAGATCTTTTCATTTTCTTTGGTGAGAAGTCCATACACTAAATGGAATTTGCCAATCTTACATTTGCACTGCCTGCCAAGTAGGCATATGGATGAGCAAAGTCTAGTTCGGATTTGGACAAGATATCAATAATCTCTCTGTGGTTTAATTAAAATGTTCATAGAAACCAAGACGATACACTGATGCTCCGTTTCCAAATCCAAATGCTTCAGAGCGGGGTGGGGGGGCCTGCATTTTGTGTTGCTGTGGCTTTGACTGACTGCGTCACTTGGAGGGCTGGAGAGAGCATGGCGTAGTAAGAGCTGATAGAATCTACTCTGCAAGGTAAGCAAGTGCCACATTCCTTATGAGGACGTCCCCTTTGATTTATCCAAAGGACTTTCAGTCTCCATTTACACACCGAGGAGTGTCACTTGACTCTGTTTCAGACCAATCAAGGAAAGGCTGTGATTCTGTGCGTTTTAAAAAAAGAGAAGCTTTTGATGCATAGAGATGTACTTGTTTGTCTCGCCCCCAAGATCCAGTCCCCATGCGGAAAGAAGGCAATGTGACTTTCCAGAGGAAAATTGACCATCTACAAGCCACGGAGAGAGGCCTGGCACAGAGTCTCCTTCTCGGTCCTCAGAAGGAACCGACCCATCTGACACCATGATCTCAGATTTCCAGCCTCCAGACCAGTGAGAAATAAGATTTCTTTGGTTTGCAGCAGGCTAAGAGAGATCCCATTGTCTTCTCTGCCATCTCCAGCCCGGAATGACTTTTTGTGCATTGGCAGGATGCTCAGTTTTGTTTATTTACCTTTCTAATCTGGTTGTATGTGCCTTTCCTCGGTCATGAAAATAACACAGCGATTTGTTTTGTGATGCTTCTCAGTGATATCTAGGGCACGCTGCCTTTGGTGTTGCCAATGTCCTCATTTCCAGGACCCGAATGCTTAGAAAGCATGGCCCCAATATTCATAACGTCAAAAGCTGACCTAGCGCAGATGGATACCAAGCGGACCATAAACCCGGAGGTAAAAAACATAGACTAATGGGCCTGATCGCAGCATGCTCAAGTCACCATGGAAATCACAGCTTTCGAATTTGTGCAATGGAAGTCTCCCAGCCGTGAACTGAAGCCATGGGTGTTAGCGTCAGCAGTCAGGGAAGAACACAGGGAGGACAACTACAGAAAGCAGATTATACAAGCTGCATCCCTCCCCCTTTTAAAAGATTTTACTTATTTATTTTTAGAGAGAGGGAGAAGGGAAAGAGAAAGAGAGGGAGAGAAACATCAATGTGTGGTTGCCTCTCATGCACCCCCTACTGGGGACCTGGCCTGCAACCCAGGCATGTGCCCTGACTGGGAATCGAACTGGCGACCCTTTGGTTCGCAGGCTGGCACTCAATCCACTGAGCCACACCAGCCAGGGTAGTATCCTCATTTTTTAAAAACTCACCCGAGGACATTTTTTCATTGCTTTTAGAGAGAAAGGAAGGGAGAGACAAAATCAATGAGAGAGAGAAGTGTTGATAGGTTGCTCCCTATACATGCACAGACTGGGGATTGAACGCACAACCTAGGTACGTGCCCCCACTGGTCATCGAACCCACAACCTTTTGATTATGGGACAACCACCTACTGAGCCATACCAGCCAGGCGTGGCTCAGTTGACACACCTTTGACAGTAAGATGCATCCGACCCCTATTTGGAGACTGCCATGTGAATTCTGTACTTTTATCCAATGTTTCTCTCCAATCTTTCTCATTCATAGCCCAAAACAGATTTGTCCTACCTCACAGAGGGGCTGTCCGAGAAGTGGAACTTTCAGTGCTAAAACCGGGCCAATCCTAGGCAAGCTGCTGGGGTTTTGATAGAAATGATAAGAAGCCTCCAGCCCAATTTCATCTCATTATTATGCCATGTCTTCTGATCTTATGAACATGGTGTTCATCTCCACGTATTCTGGCATTTTATCATCTTGGCAGTGCTTTCTAATTTCCAACATGCAGATCCCATACGTGTTTTTGTCAGGCTTATACCTCTTTGGAGTTCTTGCCAATGGACTGACTTTTCAGGAACGAGCACCTGTCTGGGTTTAGCTGAGGGAGCTGCCTAGCCTGAGATGAAGCACAGGTTAGCGTGTGAAGTCCACCAGCTCCCCCTGAGCAACAGCCTTCGTCCCCATTCATGGATTCAGGAAACTGGTATCTACATCTTCATTCCCTCTCTTGCGAATTTTCCCCCCGACCACATGGGCATCTCTGGCTACATGTCCCACATTCACCTCCAACTCAGTGTGTTTAAACCTGAACTAGGCATCTTCCCACATGAACCTGCTTTTTCTTCCCTCCCAAACTCCATAGTAGGCTTTGCTGAAACTGTTAGGCACCCCCCCAGAACCCGGGCCACACTCCTCGACCCTTCCTCATCGTTATTTCTAGCACTTAATCCATCATCGATTCCTGTCAACTTATCTCCAAATATTTATCAATTTTCCCCATTAGTCTTTCCATCTCCATCACTCGTTCCCTGGTGAAGGTGACCATTATCTCATACCTGAGTTAATGTACAACACACTATAAGCCTCTGAACTTAGTGCTCTTTATCTTACCTGTAAACATCCGTGACCCTTCTGTCGCCACCCCCTCCTCCAAGACTTTGCTCTGTCCATAGTGTTTAACGCTGTCGGAAATCTCTTCAGCTCAGAAGGCTACTACTTTAATTTCTATGATCCCAGTTTATTTTCTTCATTAATGGTTTTTTTTTTAATTTAATCTTTATTGTATTTTTTCCATGACCATTTATTTGTTTCCATTTATTGTTGTTCAGTTACATTTGTCCCTCATTTTTCCCCATTGCTCTCCCCTGCCCCTTCCTCCCTCACTCCCACTGTCTATCCACGCCCCCCCCGCATTGTCCGTATCCATGAGCCCTCTATTC
>VMDR010003688.1:52500-68841 GCA_007922815.1 Macrotus californicus
CGTGGCAGTTCCCCAGGCACAGAGCCCTGTCCTGCCACGTGAAGCCTTCCCACCACTTCACGTTGCTAATCCCTCTCTTCCTATAGATGCAAATGTATAGGGAACATCTGAGCTGGTGCACGTGTTTGGGCCCCTTTAGCTTCCGCACTTCCAGAGCGGCACTCAGCACCCTGAAGTGGGATTCCTATTATTCATCCGCTTCTTTCAATGCACTGAGCGCTCTGTGGGCACAGGACAATGTCTGGTCTGTTCACTGTTGCATCCTGACTCCTCAGCACTGCCTCTGGGACATATCAGGCACTCGACGTACATTCCAAATTAATGTAGCAAATAAGGAAGCATGTGGTTTATGCAACCATTGCAGAGCATGAGAACACCAGTTTCTGTTCATTCTTGCTAGTAGGAGGTGTTGCCTTTTATTTATTATAGCTGTGGCCAGTTACTATCTAAAGTTGCCCTGATTTCATAGTAAGTGCCGTTGGATTTTTTCCCCCCATTTTGGCGCTCGCTATTTGTGTTACCCCGCAGCGCTGACTTGTGTGCGTCCTTGGCTGGTTTACCTAGTAAGAATTCTTTATTTACAGTATTTCTCCTTTAAAAAAAATAGACCTCAGGCCTGTTAGAATGGCTACGATCAAAAAGACGAGAAGCATTGCTGAGGTGGAGAAAAGGGATCCCCGGCGCTCTGTCGGTGGGAACGTGAATGTGAATGGGTGCAGCCACTGCTATGGAAAACAGGATAGAGGTTCCTCAAAAATTAAAAATAAAGCGACCACATGACCCAGCAATTCCGCTTGTGGGCGTTTATGCAAAGGGAATAAAAATCATTATTTCAGAAAGATAGCTCACCCCCATGCTCATTGCAGCATTACTTGTAGTAACCAGTACATAGGAACAACCCGAGTATTCGCTGGCAGACGAATGGATAGAATCCTGTGGAAAAATATGTAATTCAGCCACAGAAAGAAAAAAGAGGAAACGTTGCCATCTGCAACAACGTGGAGAAACTTAAGGGTGTTGTGCTAAGCGAAGTAAGTCAGATACTGCCTATCTCACCGGAAAGTGGAATTTAAAGGACAAACTCATGGATGCACAGAGCAGATGGTGGGCGAACCTTTGGAGCAATATTTGCAAACCCTCCAACCTTTGCATTGAGCCTAGCATGGAAATCTAAGCGAGATATGCAGTGTTTTTTCCCCTGAGCCCCAAGCTGCTGACCCTGCAGGACCAGGCATGGTGGATTAACTGTTTCCCCCCTGGGAAGTCTCATCCTCTGGGTCTGGCTGCTCCAAGACAGCAGGGAAGCTGAGCAGCCCTACCCACGTGACTTCCTGGGGGCCCTGCTCCTGGTTTCTCACGACCCTGAGGGTCTCTGGAGGGTCAGTCCTCCCTGGTGCAGCTGGGGTGCCCGCGCCAACCAGCTGGGGTGGCTTTGGGGTTGCTCTCCCTGCCTCTCCTGGCAGGAAGGGGAGTGAGCACAAACGCAGGGAGTTACTGGGGATTGGGGAGCACCCCTCTGTGGCAGGAATGGTAGCCATGGCCCTGCTCCAGAAACGGAAACTCTTGGATGGCCCTGTGATTTCAACTTTAAAAGGAGCAGATTTGCTTTGGTTCTTCAAAACTGTTTTTTTTTTGGGGGGTGAAGGGAGGGAAGAAAATTATTTTTCTTTCAATTTTCTTTTTTTTTTTTTTCTTTTGTTTCAAGTGTACGGCATAGTGGTCAGACAATCCTATCCTTCACATAGTGTTCCCCTCGGTATTTCCAGTACCCCAACTGGCACCATACATAGTTACTGCGATATTACTGACTATAGTCCCTACGCTTTAAGTTTCCGTGTCATGTTCAATTTAAAGGAGCAAATTTGTTTTGATTCTGTGGAAACTGGAGGGGGAATGAGTGGGGAGGGAAATTTTTTTGAACAATTCTAAAATGTTTATGCATTCACTTTGGCTCTGGTTAAGAGGTGGAACCCAAGGTCACTTCTGCTGGAGCTTTTGCAGAAATGAGCCCCCTCCCCCACGGGAGACTTCCCTGGAAGTCGGCTGAACTGTGGACGGATTCCACCTCAGTACACCTGAGGCTTCCTGAGCATTTTTGGCATCTGTACCCACTTGGTGGGTATTGCCATTAACCGTCGGGAACCCTAGCTCCCAACCCGGAACATAAATCCCCCACCCAAATATTTCACTCCCAGTTTAGTTCTTTTGGGGGTGTTGTGTGTTCCTCTCATTATCTCTGCTCCCCAAATACAGCTTTGACCAAATGGTCGTCTCCAATCTTCTGAGGTGTGAAGGATTTGTGGTCTTTATGAAGGGCCCCTTTCTCTTTCTCTCTCCCCCACGAAAGACTCACATCTTCATGGATTTATCTCCAGTCATTGTCCCCCACCCCCACCCCCACCCCGGCCATTCTGCCCTCTGAGGGACTCCCGAGTGGCACATTGCAATTCTTCACTTCAGCCCTTCCAGGGAGGGTGTTTCAAGTCTTGGCTTCGCCTCTAAGCAGGAATGACTCAAGTTTGGTCCATTAACCTCTGAAACAAAGTCTCTTAATTTGTACAATCATAATACGACTGCTTTCTCTAAAAGGTGAACGTGAGGATTAGAACTGGGTGTAGGGATGGGAAGAGTAGAGGCTCTAATGTGAAATTTAAAAAAATAATCTTAAGAGGCCAGCGGTAGGGGTCAGTTGTAGGCACCTGGGGAAAAGCAGAGGCTCTGGTGTCATTCTTCCTGGGTTCAAATCCCAGCCCCTCCTCCCACGACGCGTTCTGATCTAGGGAAAATTAATCACCTAGCTGTCCCTGTACTTCCTCCATGGTGCAGATGGGATACTTGCCCACACCTCCGAAGGCTGTTGTAGGATTAAACAAAAGGAAATGCATGGAAAGTACAATGACTCACTCTGTAAAGGACCACAAAAAAAAAAAACAAAAAAAAACCCAAAACACCACAGCTATGAATTTTAATAAAATGTAGAAAATGCAAGAGAGGAAATTACCCTAAATATTCATTGTTATTTCTCCGTAATGGGATTACGACCATCTGTGCTTTCTAGTTTTGAGACTTCTGTGCATTTTGTCAGCTTTGAAATGAACACGCGAGTTACACTTAAAAAAGGAAACTAAAGTTCACACACTTATGAGTAATGACGAAGAGTGATTTTTTCCCAGCCTACGAAAGAGTTCTGCTCTCCGTACACTTTGTGAGACGTCTCATTCCCGGCCCGCATTACTTTGTTAAAAAGATAAAGTACACTTTTCCAAAAAAATGATTGTATCACAAGAATCTTTAATGTTTTAAAGTTTACTCATGGTGGGGGTATAACTTGTGTTTAGGAAACTGTGCCAAGTGCCCACATTGAGAGACCCCTTCAGTCCACACCTCTGCACTCCGCGCACGGCTGTCTCCTGTGCCCAGCGAGGTCACGAACAGAACAGACCCTGACTTTTCTCCGGCTTAGGTCAGCTCTGCTGGTGAATCCTTTCAAACTCTCCAGGGGCAGTCTACCCAATACACATACATCACCTGTCCCATATAAAAGAATAAGATGGAAAGTTTCTCAATGTATTTTGTAAGTTTAGCACATCTCTGGTACAAAAATCCAAGAAAGGTAGCACAAAAGCGAAAGCACCAACAGAGCTTACTTATAAACAGACATGCAGAGACCCTACACACTACCTAAGAGTACTGAAATGAATACAACATTGCATTAAAAGGTATAAAAGCACTGTACTGAAAACTTAAAAGGTACACGTGAAATACTGCACTGGAAATCCTGAATACTCTACTGTCCCACCCCACCCCGCCACCACCCAGTGAGGGTCAGAAACCACGGATCTGCCTCCAGACCTTGCTAGTCCTCGGAGACACTGTTGCGGGGGCAGGGGACAGGGGGGGCGGCCTCCCGCAGAGCTCTGGCCTCCTCCAGAGCTTCTCTGTATCGGGAAGGCCAGGCCTGGGGGTCTTTCTTGAAGACCCTGGCCAGGAACTCCATGATCTGCATCTTGGTGATTTCACGGCTGGCACGGGGGCCCCAGAAGAACTCGTATTCGGGTGGCTCCACGTGGGGCACGCGCTGGTACTTCAGGTAGTTTTGCTGGACGAACTCCTCGGTGATGAGCTTTCTCACGTCGCCAAAGGTCGAGTGTTTCTTCCAGGGCCGCAGCCCCAGGATGCGCAGCACGTTCCAGACGGCGCTCTCCCTGGCACCCCGACCCTTCACGTAGATGAGGCTCAGGATCATCAGCAGGAGGCCGGTCATGGGCATACGGTTGCTCAGCGCCACCCTGTCCAGCTCCTCCGGCTCCAGAGCTTTGACCAGCGAAAACTCCATCGTATGCAAGCTGGTGAGCCTCAGGTGGAGCCCGAAGACCCGGGCGAGGATGAGGCTGGTGCGCCTGAGGATGCTGCGGCACCACTTCTTGTAGCTGCCAATGACATCTCTCACCATGTCTGGGAACCAGATGATCATCCTCTTCTGGTCCTTGACCAGCACGTACCACATCAGCTCGTGCGCCTTCTGCACCAGCTGGGCCGGGGCGGGCGGTGCAGGGCCCGGCTGGGCCGCGCTCGGGGCCTGGTGGGCGCAGCCCTCCTGCGCGGCCTGCTGCAGGGCCTTCGGGTCGTCCTCCTCGCTCGCGGCCTGGGGCGGCTGCGAGGCCGGAGGGGCGTCGGCGGGGCCTAGAGGCGAGCCGTCTGGCCCCGCGAGGGTCGCGGCCTGAGACGCGGGCGCAGGGGGCTCCCCGGGAACCTCGGGGCTGCCGCGCCCCTCGGAGTTGGAGGCTTCGGCTGCAAAGTCGGGGCCGCACACATCCTTACTTTGTTCGGACATGTCTGCTCCGTCTGACAAGGGCAGGGCCTCCGCGTCCAGGAGCTCCTCGAGCCTGCTCCGTCCGCGGGCTCCTGGAGAGGAAGTGCGCGGAGCTGCGCGCGGCGCCTTCCGCAGCGGCCGGGCTGGGCGGGGCGGCGGCGAGACGCGCCAGTGCGCCTGCGCGCCCGCGAGCCGCGGGCCGAGCGGCCGGGGGGCGGGGCGCGCGCCCGACGGGGCGGGTGAGGGCCGCGGCCCCACAGAGGGCAGAGACTCCGCGGAGGTAAAGACCCAAGAACGCCAGGTGACCTGTGTGCCCTCAGGAGGCCGCGGGGAGGCGGGGAGGGAGGACGCGCGCTGAAGAAGGAACGTGAGAGGAGCGGTGCGCTCTTACCTGCGAGGTGCGAGGTAGAGCTTGTCAGGACAGGTGACCCAGGTAGACCCAGAAGCACCGTAGAGGCGAGGCCCTGAGAAGGAGCCCGGCTGGGGTGTCGCCTCGGCTTCCCCGGGCAGTGAGTGCGAGGACCTGACCCCGAGCGGCCCCGCGGGGTGGTCCGAGAAAGTGTCTCCATCGTGACAAGGTGGTCTGAGGTTGGACCAATGAAGCTCGGGCCCCTCCCCCACCCGGAGGGGTGGTCGGGACATCCGACGGGCGGCACGTGGCCTGCCCACGCGCAACTGGCGCGTTCCTGGAGGCCCCCGGGTGCGAACGACATCGGGGGCGTTTTCGTGGTCACCGATTTTGGTGTCCCGCGCCCCTTGGGTCGTTTTGATTTCATTTCGATTTTTCTTCGAGGATGGCCGTATTTATTAGCACAAACTGGAACGTGTTTCCCCCTCTGTTTGCCCATCCCAACCCCCTTTCTTCCCAGGGTGGCTGCTGGGACCTCCCGTCTGTGTTCCTGGGGACATGCCACCTTCTCCCAGCCGCACCCAAGGCCTCGTGGCACCGTGGACGAGGTGTGGTGGTCGCTCTCGGGCGGCCAACCGTGCGGGGCGCCTCCTGTCGGTGGCCGTGAGTCCCGATTTCCAGAAGCGGGCCTGCGCGGGGCAGCACCGTGATCGGGGCCTTCCGCCCGTGCAGGCCTCCCCGGGCCCGCGGCTTCTGGCAGACAGGTGCCCCCTCCGCTCCGCTCGTGGTCGCGTGGACATCTTGCCATTTCTAGTGCTCTGTCCCTGCCATCCCCTTTCTCATTCCTCACTATGTTTCTCAAGAAGGTTGACGTCAAAGGATTGTTCATGCCGTTTACTTTCTCTTTGGATGTTCCTGTGCTTGCGTCACTGTTAGGGGGATCGTCCCCACCCTGGACCCTCCAGCAGGACTTCGTAACGGTCCCCTTCACAAGGGTGATTCGTAGGCATCTTTCAGATACAGCTTGGTTGGATTTTTCCCATTTATTGTTTCCTTCTTTAATGTGTAGATGTCTGTTTTTCTACATCTTAAAGAATTGTGTCCGCTCTATTTGTGGTTTTTTGTTGTTGTTTTTTTAATTGAAGAATGGCTCTGCCTCAATTTATTGTCCACGTTCGTCTTCAAAATAACCCTCGTTTCTTGATTTTATATTCATTCATTTCTTTTTTTTTTTTTCTTTCACTTGGATACTGATAATTTTCTAACTATTCAGGTTAACTAGTTAGTTCACTTAAGGTGTTTTTGATAATGAAGATGTTCGAGCCAATTATTTAAATCTCAGCTCTGCTTAGGCCTTGGGCCATAGTTTTCGCCATTGTAAGTTTATTAAAACTCCATCCTCATATTTTTACCCTCTGGGATTAAATGGATTCATGCAATTAAATTTCAGACTGACGCACAGTTGTGAAAACACACAATTACATATATAAAATGTATAAAAGCAATTATAAAACAATCGTGAAACTATAAAAGCTCCTGCTGCAATGAGATATCAGAGCTCTGGCCAGAGGGCTGGTTGGGTTTCGGTTGCCACCTGCACCGGACTGGACCTCATTATGGTGAGACTGGACCTCATTATGGTGAACTTGACCATGGTCAACCATAGACCCCCCAGCTCTACTACAGTTCGCTTCCTGCCTCTCTTCTGACACGAGAGCTATTTAACCCTGTACGAGAGCCTGTGGGGGAGGGCCACTATGAGGTAGTATGCTCAGAGGGTTTAGAGCATGGCAACTGATGTCCAAGTTTGGAACCAAGTACAAGGTAGACCCCTAGCGCTGCCCGCCCTTGGAGCACAACTATATGCTGCTAAAAGGGATATCGTTCCCACCCAGGAAAAGATCTGAAGAGGCTCCATTTCCCACAAAGAGGAAAATTCATGGGCACGGTGGGGGTTTGGGAATTAAAGCTTGGGATAGACCTCAAGTAGAGAAAGTGCACCTAAACCTGTCTCATCAGAGGGGTCAACAGCTTGATTGCTACCTAATAAGGTGCCTGCCTACTCCTAAACCAGAGATGCAGACCTTCATGAGGATAAGGAAAGGGACAGATGATGCCCAGGAAAAGAAGAGAAAGCCAGTACTCATGAGGCATCCACAACTTCTTTTTTTTTTTAGAGAGACAGACAGACAGACATGGAGTTGTTGTCTCACTTATTCATGCATTCATTGGTTGATTCTTGCATGTGCCCTGACCAGGGATCCAACCTGCAACCTTGGCATATTGATTTGAGGTTCTCACCTACCCAGCTACCTGGCCGGGGTCTTTCACAACTTCTTTAATTCAAATGACAAGATTTGGGTCTGGCGCTCCAGTGATAAATTGGGTTCCCTGGGTTCTGCGCGGTCGACCCTATTTAATATGGAGAGTGAGTCATCTCAGGGCCAGCAGCTTAGGAACTGAAGCCCGAAGTTTACACAACATCTCCCAAACAAACTCCCGGAGGGCTACTCTTTAAATCAAGATTCTGTAAATCAAGTTCCACAGAGGCAGGAAGTAGATGGAGAAGTTACAACAAATTATTCTGGTGCAGACAGTTTTGCTGGTGGGTTGCTTCAAACTCTGTAATGTGAAACAGATTACACAGCTGTGGATAGGCTGTTCTTGGCAGACTCGGGACGAGGGGGAGAGGCCTGTCCTGGCACTGGTTTCCATAGTGAACAGGGGAGGGGAGGTTGTCACCCCAGAGACTCCAAGGGACAGCGCGCATGCTCACAGCACAGAGGCCCAGGGGCCCCGCATGAAATGTGAATCCTTAGCGGCATCTCTAACCTTGGAGCCCCCATACCGGCCCCAAACACAGGCTAAAGGATTGAGAAAGAACTCCCGTTACTGTGCTCAGCAAACATTGCGCAATGGAGAGCATGTGCCTGAAAGAATTACATTTTAGCCTAGTCGCTCAGCCTGAGGGGGAAACAAATCCATCCGGACTGTTTTGACAGCTCGGCTCCTTTTTGTTAGAAAAGAATAAGAAGTGAGGCCCGGAAGTGCTGCTTTTCACAGTTGGGAGGGGCGGGGAGGGGACTCGACCCTGGCCCCTCGGCCCCTCCAGGCTCCCCCAGGGGCTCAGTGCGCATGCCTGTCCAACTGAGGCCCAAAGACACTCCCTGAAGTGGACCTTGTGGTTCTGCCCAGGCCCACAAGGAAGTCAGTCATTCTGCCATCGGGGATTGGTCTTTAGGAACGTCACCTGGAATCAGAGATAAGCCTGAAAATGGGGGGACAGGTGGATAAGAGGTGGCACAGAGATCAATTAAAAGACCTTTCCCGGGACTCTACAGGGAGAAAAAAAATGATGGCTTGCGTGTCATCTTTGCTCTGCAACTATTTATTAAATGCTACGTTTCCAGCATTGTTCTGGGGATGTAGTGAAGACAGTCACGGTGTCTGCAGTCCATAGTGAGGGGAGATGGTGGAGAAAGAGGGCCATCAATAAACAAGAAAATGAGTAATCAAATAATTGCACGTTTGAGACACACTGCAAAGGAGACACAATGTTGTCGCAGCGAATAGAGGAAGCCACTGGTTGACAGGGACTGCGAAGATTCTGCCTTGGGGGTGGCAGGGGTTGAGCGGTGTTGGGTGTGGCTAGTTTATGGATCTGTTTCCTGAGACTGTTCGGAGAACAGAGTGGACATGCCCAGGAAATGCCTGGCTGTGCAGGTCTCATAAAAGAGGCCTGGGCTGGAAGAGAAGTTGGGGAAGATAAAGTCAATAACACCACCCAGAGAGAGCACCTAGAGTGAGGATCTTTAAAGGGGGACCCCTCCAGGCATGAGGGCAGAATGATCTTTCATTGTAGGAAAGTGGAAGGCACCCAATAGAGGTTTCCACCTCTGTCCCCATGAACACACCTATAAATGCCCCCCAGACTCGTGTGAGAAAAGCAGAAAGATGCCCTTCTCCCCACACTGCTGAAAGCCTTTCCAATGGGCAGCAGTCTCTGCTCAAGAACCATGGAAAAAAATAGGCAGAGGGAAGTGAAGACAGAGCCCACCAAGAGGCCCAGGTCCCTTAAGCCCCTTTCCAGATGATCCTGTGACTTCCCTCTCTGTATCTATTTCTGGGACATATCAAAAATAGATTGCTTCATCTTCATCGATCTTGGATAAATCCTGTTTGAGAAGAGCCAGTGTTCAAGTTTGGGATGCATAATTCTTTCTTTTTCCTTTTTAAGATTTTATTTATTTTTAGAAAGAGGGCAGGGGAGGGAGAAACAGAGGGAGAGAAACATCAGTGTGTGGTTGCCTCTCACACACCCCCAACCAGGGACCTGGCCTGCAACGCAGGCATGTGCCCTAACTGGGAATCAACCGGTGACCCTTTGGTTTGCAGGCTGGTGCTCAGTCCACTGAGCTATACCGGGCAGGGCTCACTCGCCATACTCTTGATTTGGATATTTTGCGATTCAGTTGACTTACTTAAATCTTTAAAATTTCTTTGGGTAGGGGAGGTCAGTGTCCAGTCTAGGCCTAATAGTTCCACACCCTTGAAGAAAACATTACGGTGTACTCCACCCAGTGCTCCAGGGACTGTGGGGTTTTCCAGCATTGCTGGTGGGAACATTATTTTCAGTCCATGTGAGGGACCTTCTCTGTTCATTCTAGTCTTCTCAGATGATGCACTTTGGTACTGAGTAGTGTCCTCACGTGGGCGTGTTGCTTGTACCATAAAGCTTTGGCTCTTCTGTTTCTCAGTTAAATCCCTACTAATTTCCAAGCTGAAGCCCATTGGAGATACATAGATTGTTCTACTTCTACCCCAGGATTTTTTTTTTTTTTATCAAAATGAAGAAACAAAGTTAATAAACTTGAATTGTCATTTTGAATTCTTAAAAATTCTTGGGAGCCTCTAAAAAGGTAATTGTGCTGTTGTTCTTTTTTTTTTTTTTTTTCATTTTTTTAAATCCCCACCCAAGGAAATATTTACTGATTTTACAGAGAGAGAGAGAGAAAGGGAGGGAGGGAAAAAGAAAAAGAAGGAGAGTGAGGGGGGGACAGAGACAGAGACAGAGACAGAGACAGAGACAGAGACATTGACTGGTTGCTTCTCATACGTGCCCCAACCAGGGATCGAGCCCACAACCTAGGTATGTGCCCTAACTAGGGATCGAACCTGTAGCCTTTTGGTGCATGGGATGACACTCCAGCCAACTGAACAACCTGGCGAGGGCTGTGCTGTCATTCTTCAGTTTGGCTTTGATTTCGAGCTGGGACCTGGAATTGGAAAGCAGTCAAAGAGTAGCATCATTCACTGTTCAGTGATGGCTTCCCCTCACCAAATGTACTCACCGAGAGAAACTGGGTTTCTCATAAATCCCCTCGACCTTTGCTTCTGCTCAGTAGAAGTCATCATACGGACCCTAGGTCAGAATAAATGAAATAAAGCCTGTAAATTCCACTCTCTTCATGTGACTTACCCCTGGATACCTACAGATTAACGTCATGCGGACACCGAATGAAGAATGACGTTGTCACACCAGTCAGTGTGGCTCAGTTGGTTGGGGTGTCATCCCGTAAACCGAAAGCTTGTGGGTTCAGTTCCTGGTCAGGGCACATGCCTAGGTTGCGGTTGCAATCCCCAGTAGGGTGTGTGTGAGTGACAGCTGATGGATGTTTCTCCCCCTCTGTCTCTCCTTCCCTTCCTCTCTAAAATCAGTGTGTCCTCGGGTGAGGATAAAAAAAAATTACGTCCTCAGAGGTAACTTTGTTTGGGGAATACTGAGATTGGGGTGGTTTTTCTTTTTTTTGCCTTTTTCATATAAATATAGTATTTTATGAATTTTTAGTAATGACACACTATTTTACTTTAAACTCTTTAATTCTTATTTTTGTTATTAAGGGTGATATTTTATTTTATTTTATTTTTTATTACTTTATTGTTGTTCATTTACAGTTGTCTGCATTTTCCCCCCACTACTCCCCCCCACCCCAGCCAATCCCACCCCCCCTCCCCCGCTCCCACCCTCCCCCTTGGTTATGTCCATGTGTCCTCTATAGGTAGTTCCTATCAATGGACAGTAGTTAGATCTCTTTCTGAATTGATGCTTCAACTGCCATTTATTTCTTCTGGTTCTTCTGAGACTTCTTTTTCTGTGTGGAGGGCTAATGGCCAGGTTAAAGGTTACGCGAACGGAAGGGATTCAAGTTAAGATAGCTTTCTGGGGCATAGAGCAAATTCTTCAGTGAACTGTTTGCGTTAGAAAAGGACTGTGGCCCCTGTAGGCTCCGAAGTAGCACAAGTTGATTCTTCCCGTCCTGTCTGCACTATTCACCCCCAGCAAGCCCTCCCCAGTGTTGTTCCATGTTTGATATGCCAAGTCCCGCGGCTGTGAAATCCTACAGAACCAACATTTTTTTGTTATAGTTCAGCTCTATTTATTGAGTCATTTTTAAACTTTTTTTTTTTATGTCAAGTGGTTCTCCAGCAGCACGATGAGAAAATAACCTTTGTAAAGAAATTACTGTCTCATCTCTTATTGTCCTCTTCATACCAATTCCTGAATGTGGAATATCTCAGGGAAAGAAAGTAAGGTGTTTTCAATGTACTTGCTAGGGTTGGCCCAGTGAATTCCCAGTGATGGAAAAGCTTTTTTTTCTCATCAACGTTGCGGTACCTGTGTTTAAATCCCTGACCGTGGGGTGTGCACGGGCCCCGGCCTGGTAGCTCAGTTGGTTAGAGCGTCGTCCCAATATGCTGAGGTTGCAGGTTCGATTTCCAGTCAGGGCACATACAAGCATCAGCCAATGAGCGCATCAACAAGTGGAACGCCAAAATCGATCTCTCTCTTCCTCTCTCTAAAAACCAATAAATAAAAAAATAAAATAAAATTAATAAAAAATTTAAAATGTATTAAAGTGTAAATAATCATGAACACATAGATAATTCCAGTTTATATATTTCCAAAGGTGTGGTAAATGCATACACTGTATAAACATGGAAAAATGTATTTATACGCTTTCATATTACTTGTAATGTTGAAAGTGTATTTCTATGTCACTACACTTTCAGGAATGCTCAACATTTTATTATATTAACTAGGCATAGAATATTTAAAATATTCCTTCAACATTTTATTATATTAACTAGACATAGAATATTTAGAATATTCCTGACAGTGGTATTTCTCTTCAGGAATACCACTGTCAGGAGACATTTAGGATTTTTTTCAATTTTTACTAGTATTAATGGACATAGTAGATGTCCTCATTTTTGAGTACTTAATTTACATAGTTCTGGAGTTGGAATTGCTGTGTGAAAGAATACAACTATATTTTATTTGGACACCTCTTGCCCAGTCGCCTTCACATACATCTCCCAGGATTGGGGCCCACCGGGATCCTGCTGATGCCCATTCCTCAGACACACGTTAACACTGTGTGCTGGTCACTCACCTCCTAAATTTCGGTGCCTTTCAAACCAGTGAGGCTGACCATCTTATGATACATAATGTCTCTCTGAGTTCATAGTTGTCTCTCTAAATTACTTCTAAAAGGGATATTCCTGTTTTTTTTTTATTTGTTTGCCTTTTACTTATTGATAAGGCTGGGATCGTAACTACTTCTTGACCACAGATAGGGCAGATAATCTCTCACTATTTTTATTTTTTTGCCTGTCAACCTTATTACCACTCCTTGTTTAGAACAAGATTTCTGAACCACATCAGTCCCTTGCTGTAATTTATTCTGCTGTTTCATAAATAGTTGACCTTCTCTGGGCTACAGTCTTAACTTGTCTTAATACAGCTTTAAGACAGAAGTGAACACTTTGAGCAAATAGTCCAGCCTTAAAGGGCATTGTCGCAGGAAAGGACCTTGCTCAGTGTTTTGAGTACCTGAGAGTATGTGCTCAAAGATTAAAAGGACAAACACCTGAGCAGAGGGATCTGGACGAGATTATCTGTCCAAGGACACAGGTAGAGCCCTGGGTTCATGAAGAGACCATCAGTGCTACTAGGTCAGTCCCCAGGAGAGTCCAGGAAATGTAGCAAACCAATTCATTGGGTCTTCATTCACTTTTATATAAATCGTATAAATTTCATTGTCAGTTTTGAATACTCCGAAATAGAAAGAAAACACATATTTTTAGATCATCCGTTTACTCTTAGAGAGAGGGGAAGGGAGAGAGAAAGAGAGGGAGAGAAACATCAATGCGTGGTTGCCTCTCGCGCACCCTCAGGTGGGGACCTGGCCCACAACCCAGGCTTGTGACCTTTTGGTTTGCAAGCCAGTGCTCAGTCCACTGAGCTGCACCCACCAGGGCAAAAACAAAATCTCTTTAGAGCCCCACAGCTCAAATGCAGCCACCGTCAATTGGGACAGTTGCCATGGAGCCGTCCTGGTCACATCTGTTTTGTGAGCTGCATTCCTCTGTCATCTGCCATTGACTGCTGATTTCACATTTCTCATGCAATGCAGCTCCTCATTGCTGCGTTCTTCCCCAGTTCGTCCTGTAGCACGTTCCCGCTGGGGTCTCCCCAGGTATAACCACAAAGGGGACCAGGGGCTTGCGCTTCTTCCCTGCCCTGGAGGAGAGGCCACATCTTGGTGGTCCTTCAGATCCATCACCAGCTCCTCCAACTTCTCAGCTCCCCTCATCCATCCCCAACAAATACTTGAGGGGTGAACCTGACCCCCTGTTTTCTTTTTTACTTTAATAATTTGGGAGACAGTTTGTAAGCCTTCATTCCGTATGCCTGTTTACTCTTCCCCTTGCCCAGAGAGACGAATGCTATGAAACGCAATCTCCAGAAGCAAACTGGGAGGGATGAAGAAGACAGAGGATCTAGAAATAAAGTCACAGAGGATAAGGAGGGGCCGGAGAGGGGGAGGGGGAGGGAGGGAAAGGGGAGAGAGAAGAAGCAGAAAGAAGGAGGGAAAGGGGAGAGAGAAGAAGCAGAAAGAAGGGGAAGGAGAGGGAGAAGGGAAGAAAGAGCAACTTTCAAGCTTGGCCCAAGGCTGTGCACGCCCCCATTCTTTCCAGGCACTGAGCGTGTAGCTCGGGGTCCGAGTTATGGTTTGATGTTTGGGCAGACTTCTCCATCTTCCATTAACTGGCTGTGGGGAACAGAACAAGGCTCTTAACTTTTCCCACCTTAGTTGTCTTCTCTTTAAAATGAGAATACCGATGGGAACCTCATGGGCCGCACAAAAAGATGGTAAGAAGTAATTGCCTTCGTTGATTAAGTAATTAACAAACACTAGTTAATACCACCATGTCAGTGCATTCTAATAGCCAGAAGGACCCTGTTACATTTATTTTCGGGGGGGGGAGGGGTTTCTTGAAGAAAAAGAATTCTTCTTCCTTTCTGATATGGGTTTTCTTTGAAAAAATAGCCTCACTATTTCCTTTTCCTTTATCCACCACCTCCCCCCCGCCCCTCCCAGCCTCTGCCTTGGTTTAGAATTTCATCAACTCTCACCCTGGTAACCTGTCTCCTTGGCAACAGTTTCCACTCCACTCATTGCCAAAGGACTGCTTTTCCTCCCTTCTTCTCACCCCCTCCCACTATTTTATCTTCCCCATCAAATGAATTTTAATGCCACACTCATAATATATGTTATAATATTGTTTGTGTCACATACAAAGGACTGGTTAGTCCCTTTGTATATGAAAAAAAAGGTGTCTTTTGCATAGCTGAAATGATTACTCTATACAATTTCTTTGCTGATTTTCACCTAGCAATAATTTCGTCGGCCTTTTCCCTGCTGCCATAGAGAACCCTAATAATTATTTTTCTAGACAGCCCACAGATCCATGGTAGGAGGAGGCCATTATTCAATTAATTATTGTATCCTGGTGTTAGAAATGGAGGTTGCTTTCCATTCTCCAGGGTTGTTTTAAATAATGTTACATTGAAAGTCCAGGTGTGAATTTGTATTCTTCTCATTGTCGACTGATTTTGTTATAGACAAATGTTATCAGGTTGCATCAGTGGGAAAAATGAAAATACTTGTATGGCATCTGATTACGGGGTCAGCTTTCCACATGGAAAGGCTCAGTCTCCACTAACAGGTATTATGTGTTATGACATTACTTCGCTATAAGACGAGACGTGAGAACTGCAGATAATCACTTGGACTCATCTTAGATCCAAGGAATAAACATTCTGCTCAATTTCACCAGTATTAATTAGAATCTCTAATGGAATAACTAACAAGGTTCAAATGATCTACACGTTTCACCGTGTATGTATGTAATTTGGAGCAGAACTATTCACATAATTTGATTATCCATCGCTTGTTTGTTCTTATAGTCACTCAAAACACTTGATTAACTGGAGAGAGCGACATTGTACCTGTAATATTCTTGCTGCATTCCTTTTAGCCTTTGTTATTTCGCTATTGTTGGCGGCGGTGGGGGTAGTTCTTTGTTTCCGCACAGGTATGCTTTCATGCCATTTAGCATCCCGATGTTCTCAGGTTCTTTCCTTGGTTAGAGCTTCCCTACCATCTTTGAAAATGTTTTTTACACATTCGATTTTCTTTTTTAATTTTCTTTTTCAGTTTCTTTTTTTATTGTTCAAGTACAACTATCTCCATTTGCTCCACCCCACCCACCCCCACCTCCCACCCTCAATCCTACCCCCCCTTTGGCTTTGTCCATGGGTCTTAGTTAATCTTCAATATTATATTAGTCTCAGGTGTACAAGGTGGTTAGACATTTGTATGCCTTAGGATATGATCCCTCCAATAAGACTAGCACCCACCATAGCTTTTAATACATACATGTTATATTTATACATTAACACATGTAGTGTCAGCATTGACAATAATAGATAGTGTCCATGTTGCTTACTGTATCCTCTGGGCTGTACTGAACATCCCTGTGACTGTTTCGTAACCACCGATTTGTGCTTCTTAGTCCCCTTACCTTTCTCACCCAGCCCCCCTGCCCCACTCCCACTTGGAATCCATCAAGTTCTGTATCTGTGATTTCATTTCTGTTTTGTTTATTCATTTATCCCAGTTTTTATTTTTATTTTTATTTTTTTAATTACTTTATTGTTGTTCAATTACAGTTTGAATTTTCTCCCCATCACTCTCCCCCCACCCCAGCTAATCCCACCCCCCTCCCCCGCTTCCACCCTCCCCCTTGGTTATGTCCATGTGTCCTCCAT